>BQKN01067539.1:107534-119424 GCA_022839385.1 Asparagus kiusianus | reverse complement strand
ATCTTGTTTATATCCATGTTTATATCAGTATTTGATGATTGCGTGTATCAGGAAATATCAATATTTTCATTATTGGGACCTTTTAGATTGTTGGGTTTGTGCACAAACTCTTGAAACCCTAGATTAGGAGTACTATAATTGGGAGAGATGATATTTTGGTTGGTGAGGACAAGAATCAAATTTTTGAGAGAAAGGTTGACTCTTGGGTTTTTTCTTAGTTGCATGTTTACCAAAAGTGTCAGTAAACTCTAGTTGAATTAGACGTATTCTAGTTTTTGATGGAGGAAGAAGATACAGCATTTGGGTAAATAGAGGCAATCAACAAAAAAGAGTAATAATAAAATGGGGATTCTAGGTTTATTTAAAAAAAACTACTTCGAGATTGCTAGGCCATTGTTTCCAAGTTCAATTAATGCCAGAAAAACCCATGAAAAGTTGAACCCATGAAATAAGGTCCAAAAAGTTGTCTCCTTAGTGATCAATTTGGAGGATGGGCTGCTAAATACCCAAGGTACTCTTTGTTCCTTTTACTCTCCTTACCTAGTCTTATTTATTTTCTTACTTTTCATTCTGTCTGTTTGAATTTAGGCAGAAATTGATTTGTTTATTGGCCTTTTGGGTAAGTGTATACTAGAGCTATTTCTAAACATTCGAAACTAAAAACCAAACATTCCCAGACTGTAGATTTTAAAATTCCAATGAAATAACAATGAAACTGCCCAAGCGAGCAGTTACCTTGTGTTTTTCATAGGGGTGAACCAGCCGATTTAGGCACTCCAACCACTCGACCTATGCATTCTTACTGTCTCATAGAAATGTATGACAACAAGTAAAAGATGAAGAATAGAAACATAATGAAGTTTTATGGAGAAAGATTGTCAATCTCCTTTTTATCTTCCACCACCATGCACTATCCCTAGGCTCACTGTAGGGTCATTTTCTTAGTGCCTACACTCACAATCTAGAAGTTTACTAAATGTATCTGACTATGCTTCTGTATAGAGGTCAAAATATTTATAGATTGGTCGGAATATCTGGGTATATACCCCTATTGAACCCGACTTACTTCAATAAAAAAAATAAAAAGCTCTGTTGGGTCGGATTCAGTTATGAATTCTAACGTCCCCACCCCATGCTCCCAATAACTCAATATAACCTTAATTTGCCTCTCTTTCATTCTCAGAAAATAGAATGTGCATCTTGCTGGGGAGGCAAGGGTGTCTGTCGCTTGTGGGCATAATGCTAATACTAATTTATTTCTTTCTTCTTTATCCTCATTGTCCTTTCCTTTTCTTCTTCATCTCCAGCTTCTTTCACATTTATCACCTATTGCAAGTGGCAAATCCTGAAAATTTAGGATATGATACCTTGTGAATATGAGGACATCAATAATAATTGTGTGCTTGTAGATTATTGTCAAAAACAATGAACTAGTAATTAAGGTTTTAAATGTCGGATGTCGGGTTCATGTCGGACGGTTGAAATCCATGTCGGATAGCAGAAATTGGGGATATATCGGGGGACATGGACTAAATATCGGATTGTCATATCGGGTGGTGCGCATATGTATAATATCATGTCTTAAATGTAATCTAAGCATTCTTAAATTCAATATAATCATACTTTATAAATTCTAGAGGCAGCGTCGGCGATGGGTGGATTCCGACGTCGCGGGGAGGCAATGACGGAGCTCTTCTTATTCTTCTTCGTCTGCTCGGGGTCCTTCGGATGAGTCACTGACCACCCTCTTCCCTTTATCCTGACGACGGGATACCCTGTCACCCTCAGGTTCAGTTGGGGTTTGGATTTCAGGGCGCAATGGGAGATGGACGACGGGGGTCCGAGATGGAGGTGGGGGAAGGGCGTCGTCGTTCACGAAAGGAGTGATCGACTCCAAAGTCCGCTATAGCCCTAATTTTTCTCTTTTCTTTCTATCGGGTTCATAAGAAACCTTTAAACATGAGATCGGGTCAAACGGGCTTGAGGTTTTATCACTAAACCCAAACCCAATAACACAAAACAGATCTAAAAAAAGGGTTATATCGGCCGATTTTTCAAGACTGAAAAATCAGCCGATATGCCCGATATGACCCCGATATTTCCGATTTGGCCCTAAAAACCGACATACGAGTTGAAAACGCCCATGTCATGCCCCTCAAGCCCTCAAACCGACATGTCGAACATGTCGGTCGACATTTAAAACCTTGCTAGTAATGGTAGTCAACAAACCACCATTTAGATATCATAAAATAAATTGAGGATATAAATAGCCTTATACAGGAAACTAAGACTAAATATGTCAGGAGATTAATTCAGCTAAAGATGATTTTTTTTTTGAAATGGATGATCGACAACATGCTAAAGATCACACAAGAAATGAGTGTTCTCATATAAAGCTGATGCATAAAAATACTGTTTAGACCTTGTGTGCTGGAGATCTATGTGCATGTTAGCTAGGAATGGTCCTATCATAGTTCAAGGAGCATAATCTACGATTGATAAAGTAAACCTGATTGAAGAAGTATAAGAATACAGTAACAGTTGCTAATTTGACAACGGGATGCCTTTTAGTAGAATTGAACATGATTCAAACAGCTGACCTCAAAATTGGGATTGAGCTCTATTGTTTTCATCATTCTGGTGGTCATAGTTGTTTATAAGGTTGAATCTCCATAGTACAATTTTGCCTGCTAACTGCAAATAACTATTGATACATGCCAAGATTCTACCGTTTAGCCCTGAGTTTTCGTTTCACATGTAAATTGAGGCATACTACTGATTGCTTTATTGGACAATGTGTGCTGTATGCAGGGGTTTGCCTTTGTGGTGCTTTGTTACCTGGACCTGGAAATCTTCAATCAAGGTTAGAGATATAATATTATCTGCATTCATTTGGTTTGCTTTCTTTTTAATTTTCTGAAAATTTAGCTTCTCTCACGATTATTGTTATTGGGTTTATGATGACTTCATTCTGGGACATCTACATCATCTCAACATTTTACATACCCCTAATGCCATGAGAAATTCACCATCACGGTATAGTAGGATTGGTGCATTGATTCATTTATGTAAGTAAGTGATGAAAATTATTTGTCCCGCATCCTCTATAGTTAATGCAGGACTGTTATTTTATGTTAATCTAACTGATTGTCGTAAATGGAAAAGCTTTGTATCTTTACTGCTTGATATCTTCTTTTACATTCCATATGTTGCATGCTCCAATTGTGTTGGACTGCAAATTAATTTTATCTCTAGCATCCTAATGTTAATGAGTCTATGCTCATTCCTTATTCTACACACTCCATTCATGCAGGCAGTGAGTTAACCCAAAACAGTTCATATGGATTCCGTCTTAGACTTTCTTCCCTGAAATATGCATGAGGAGGCATTATCATCCCTTGGGTTCTCTTAACACCAGGAACAGGTGATAATAATGTTAATTCAGAGAGCTCTTCCTAATTTTCTAGGCACTGAACTGCCTTTTGCATCTGATATTGGATAACAACAGAACATGGAGCTATTGGGAGATCAGTTACCTTGTGGTGAAATTTGGCAGAAGTCGTCGAGCAATAAACCCCCTTTGAACAACAGTGGAAAATCTACTACTAATGGGGAAGAAGGAAGTAAAATAACGTCCTCTGAAGTTGTGGAAATTGCAAGAACTAGTTCTGATATTTCAGATAAGGATATGTCCACCAACTTTGCATCTAAAAGGGATGGCTTTGTGTATAAACGGACGCGGCTGAGGAGTAACACTATTTTGCCGGATAAGGATAAGCTGACAAACTCTGCATCTAAATGGGATGGCTTTGTGTATAGAAGGAAGCAGCTGAAGAGGAACAATATTATGTCTGATAAGGACATGTTCACCAACTTTGCGTCTAAATGGGATGGCTTTGTGTATAAGCGGAGACAGCTGAGGAGGAACACTGTTACTTTGCTGTCAGAAAAAAATGCAATAGATCATGATGAAGGATGTAATGGTCATAATTCGAGTGTAGTTTCCACAGGCAATCCGTTGACAGTGCAAAAGAACGTTCTTCCCAAAGTTCCAGTATTCACTAAATGCGGTTCCTTCAGACAGTCTTTAGATTGTGGAAATTCATCTATTTCTGAGAACTATGTACAGAAATCCAATGTCACTACCGGCTTGCAGATTATTGGGGCAAAGAATTCAGCATTACTTGAGTCAAAGCAAAACAACAGACTTTTTGTGGTCGCTCTTCCAGCGGAAATATCTGGTATACACATGAGCTCTTCGTCATCAAAATCAAACACTGCACGACATTCGCCTATCATAAAGACTGAAGTAGACTGTGGGGAGTGCTCTTCATCAGATGCCATTGTGAAAGAATCACTTGAGGCATTCACCTCAGCAAGGGAGTACTGCATCTCTGTCCTAAGAGAGCATGGGCTTCTTGTAGGGATGAACACCAACCACACTTGTGCTTCTTCTGAAGTCCGGGGTGTCAATGATGATAACATTTCTCAACCTTGCAAAATTTGTGGTCTGCCGGAAAATCCACTGAAAATGCTAATTTGCGACCACTGTGAAGATGCCTTTCATGTCTCTTGCTGTCAGCCAAAACTAAAAAAGCTTCCAGTCGATTATTGGTATTGTCAACCTTGTTTCAGAGAAAGACCCAAGGGCTTGTTGGAGAAGAGTTCTGGAAAGTCAGCTAACATTTTGTCTGAGCACATATATAGGGAGTCAGGAGGCCTTATATCATGGATGTTGAGAGACAATGAACCGTATAAGTCTGATGTTCGAATTGGCACAGCTTTTCAAGCAGAAGTTCCTCTGTGGACTGGACCGATTTCAGAGTATGTCCGTCTAATATGTCGTGTTTTTAGTTCTCACTACTTTTATGTTTGTCAATGCAAAGAATATAAGCATAGATTTATATCAAAGAAAGTAAACTGCATGCCATGGCCTGCTGTGAAGTTCAATCGTATGGTGTCACTAGTTTAAGTTAGGGGCATACATATTCATATGCATGAGATATTTCTCATGGTCCATGCATTTCATGTTCCTTTAGTTAGGTTTCTTCACCCCTCATTCCTGTTTGGAGAAAATATATAAAACAATAAGTCAGTTTCCTCATATCATATCTATTTCTCATAACTTCCTTTTCAGCCATCCGTTTTGAAAAGTTTTCTAATATACAATGGAAAAAAACATTACATTGAAAGTGTCATATTAGATGATTTACCCATTATGCACGATTCTAGACACTTTATGTGTTTTGCATTAAAACAAGATATTCAAACCACATTGTTTTGAGGAATCAAAATTGGTCAAGGATCCCTGTTCCTTTTTTCCCTAAAATTCATTGCATCACTTACAAGTGACAACTTCAAACTCATTATTTCTCGTCACAACATAATATGTAATGCAGTACTAACCCTTTTTAGCTGCCTTTGCTTTTTGAACCTTGAAAACTAAGATTCTTAGTCCTGCACTTGTCTTTATCGACTCTCAAGTATCTGCCATTAGCAGTGTTTTAAGAATTGGCTGATTTTATCGATTTATCGTCGATATATCAGGTTTGGGCCGTGATTGTTTTGGCCGATTTTTGCTGATAGATCGGTGTGCATCCGATAAAATGGCCGATTTCTCGGGGTCTAAAAATCACCTGATTTTCGACAATATACAATCAGAGTGAACTGTTTTGGGTTTGGAGAAAACTCTCTTTTTTCCATACCCGACCCACATCCATTTAATAAAAACAGCGCTATCCTATTCTATTCCACAATCCACTAGATAAAAACAATTGGTTAGTGATCCTAAACATGTGTTATTTACATATTGGTATGTTTATATATCATTAAATGTGCTTAGATTACATTTTAGGACATGATACTATATATGCTCATCATCCGATATGACACTTCGATTTTTACTACTTATCCCCAATATATCCCAGTAATTGGGATCCGATATGAATTTTGGATGTCCGATATATTTCCGATAACTGATAATTAACACTTTGGCCATTAGTGCATTCTAGGCTGTAGATCTTTGAAAGAGAATGCTGCAGATCTTTGAAATAAATTTACAATGAGATGATATAGATGTTAGAAATGTTCTCACTTTGTTTAGTCTCTTCTTTTTATACAAAATTTGTATCAGACAAACTATTCTTTTTTTGATAAATCTAAGTTGCTTTTTTTGGGGGGTGGTACCATTCCATTATTTCATGAGGTACTTTTTTAATCTGCTGTTTTTCTATGTAGAGATTCTAACTATTTCAATGAACACTTGGAACTGGATCTTGCTGAAAGTGCCAGTCTCAATGTAAGCTTAAGATTTATTTTGATAATGTATTTTGAATATGCTATC
The DNA here is from genome assembly GCA_022839385.1 of Asparagus kiusianus. NCBI lineage: Eukaryota > Viridiplantae > Streptophyta > Magnoliopsida > Asparagales > Asparagaceae > Asparagus > Asparagus kiusianus. The sequence continues at coordinate 113,081 of BQKN01067539.1, read as the reverse complement.
ATGCCTTACATACTTTCATTTAAGCATTTCATCTCATATGTAGGTCCGGAATTCTGAAAACCCATTACAATCTACCTCTTTTGGTAACTGGATTCAATGTCGAGAAGTTATACACACACACAGAAAAGACAAAGGCACTATATGTGGAAAATGGCGCAGGTAATTATTTATAAGAGTCGCTTTCGGAACATGATTATTTCCAGTGTTTTAATGTCTATAACTAGTATGTAAGAAGATTCAATTTGTTAGAACTTAGAATTTCATCCTGTTTTACTGATTACTTTGAGAACTTTTTCATATTAACAGATCCAGTTGTGTGACACTGGAGTTTGATAACTCACTCCTAACCGATAAGTCCATGATTTTTCTTATGTATTTTAGTGGAAGAACAGATAGATTTGAGGAGAAACATATTTTCATTTGTTCTTTAATCTCAAACAATGTGACTTAAGTTGGATTATGCGTTTGTTGTGCAGACAAATATTGTATAATATTGCATCTACATTTAGAAGAAATGATTTTGTTGGTTAGCTTTTTTTATACAGCACCAGTAGAGACATTAAGCAACCGAGCAAGTTAGTGGTCCTTAACCTGGCAATGTCTGGATGCTTAATGTGGTCACATATTATTATGGCAAAATATCTAACTATAATATATAGTGTAGCCTTAGAGGCTATATTTAAAGGTACACGGTCTAGCTGAGGTAAATGGTAATCTCAAATTGTGAAAGGTTCATTTGCATGCCCGTCACTGTGCAGCATGCATCTGAACTAGATCATGTCGTGTTGCATCATGCAGTCACATATCATTATGACCAAATGTCTACAATGGAGCCTTATATGTGGCATTTATAGATACATGTTTAGATGAGGTAAATAGTTATCTTAACTTACAATAGGTCCACATGCATCAGAATGCTCTCCATGGTGAAATATACATTACAACTAGCATCTTAATACATATTTAAATCTTGGAGTCCCTTGCCCTGAATTCAATCAAAGATTCTTAAGTGGAGGAAATGGGATTGAGTTTTTTTGATGAAGTCATAGAATAGAAGTCCAGGGAGCTATACATTCTTGAAAAGTGTTTTCAAAGTCATGGCACCGATTGATTTATGATTCTTTGAAAGCTGCAAGGTAAGTTTCGTAAGAATGCAGTTGCCCTCATCACATTTTTATTTGTGGTTGCCAGTATGCTTTGGAACATTTGGCAGGTCATTGTGATAATCAAACATGCTTTAAACTTCATTCACAAAAGAATAGGCGTATACAAGATGTTACAGAACATGAATCAGACCTAAATTGTAGATTACTTTGATCCTCGTCAATTGTCAGGTAAAATATATAAATTGATACCACAATTCTCGCACCCTTTAACACCACTGGATGAAAAAAAAGAACACTATTTACATCAATGAATAGGAAAACATGCACTTGGATCAAAAATTCGTGCTAGGTCCAGTACAACGAATGTTCATGTGTACTATGCAGTACATACATATAGTCACCCAAACAGATGGTTTTCTAAGGGTGTTATCAGCTCTATTAACTATTGGACCCTGTTTGGATTGAGGAGAATGAAGGGTAAGGGAAGGGAGGTAAAAAATCCACCTCGTTGGGAGTCTTTTTTGGAGGGGAATTAGAATGAAAAGTTCACCTCTCTTCACTCCCTATCAATGTAGCTTGGTCACCCCCAAACTTTTCTTTTTTCTTCTTTTTTGTTTTGTTTTGTTTTTGTTTTTGTTTTGTTTTTTTGGTTGGGGTGGGTGGGAGGGGAGGGTGAGGGGGTTGGAAGGGAGGGGACGCTTGTTTCCCTTCTCCTCCCTGCCCCAACTCCCAAACAAGCTGTTAGTTGTTTAGGAATTTGAATCATTATCCTTTTAAATTCTAATTGTAATCTAATCTGTGACACTGGTTTACCACATTATTAGAGAAAAAATTGTAACGCTCACCACAACTTCACAATTTTGGTGTAGTGGAAGGGATCTTGACATGGTATTACAGCAAGTTAGCAATCCACATTCAATTGCCACCAGCCATGATTTAAAGCAAATTTAAAAAAATTGACACCCCTGCGTGAGTTCAGATTTCAGCCCAAAAAAAGGACGCTGACCTTGGAAGAGGTGTAGTGGAAGTGATCTTTGACAATAACTTATTATAGTTTGTACAAGCCAACATTTTTACTCTTTTTCCACTAACCTATATTCTTTAATTTGTAAAAGAAGTGAATAAATATCTAAACTTATACATGCACATGTGTGACAAATGTACGTTATAATAGAAGTTTCTGTGCTATATAAGAAATAGTAGAAATATTCTCTAATTTAGGGCATGAAACCTTGTCAGAGACTCAGAGATCATAATTGTAGAAAATGATCCATGTATTAAAGGTATTTTTGTTTTTCCTTTTCATTAGCATTTTTAATGTTTTCGGTTCAGTAGTTTTACTATGTTAACTGGAACATTTCCATATTCTAGACCTAACAAAAAACTTGAGGTTGCTTCCCATCTGGGTGAAAAATCTGGTCTGCCTCTGTCTAAATAGAAGTCGTACACTGTTTTTCTCTTACTCCTGAGAAGCCTTCCTATAAAATATTACTTCAGGCTATGACTTCTTTTTTTTTCTTTTTTGTTGTGTGTGTGTTTTTTTTTTTTGGGTTGGGGGGGTGGGTGTTTGTTGGAAATTTAATGTAAAAAGATAATGAAAGAAAATTTGACTTGTATTCTCTTAAAATCGATTACAATTTGGATTCCGATTACAAAAGAGAGGAGAATGATTTTGATTCTCCCCTTTGTTTAAAACTGGGTTCTTCACGGTGGCGATGGAGTGCCTCCCTCGAATGCTCGCGTCGAGTTTGCTCTCCGTTAACGATCCAAAGGTCTTGATTCACTGGGACGATATCTTCTCCTCACGATTTGACGCTGTGGAGAACTTGCGTGGCAAGTCTTAAAACTCTGACCGAGTTTAGAAGAACTTGCAGGGCAAGTTTGAAAACTCTGGATGAGTTGATAACTCAGATCGAGTTTGAAACTCTATGAAAGAGTTGATTTAAACCGAAAGTTCGGTTAATAAGCCAAGACCGAATAATCTCAAAGGATTCAATAAAAGCCTTCCAAAATGATTCAAGAGCTCCTTCAAGTCGCTGATCTCCAAAGCTCCTTGTTGCTGCAGAAAGTGGCAAGATGCCCGATCAAGGATCCCCAAAAAGTCAGCCAAAAAAAAGAGGATCCGAACTCAGTTGAGTTTCCCACTATGTATAAGGTATTTAGGGGTGTAACCGCCCCCCTAAATCTCTCCTTAATGAGGGTTTAATGGGGTGTAACTGCCCCCCATAAATCTCTCCATGATAGGGTAGTGATCCCCTCAAATCTTGGGGAGAAAACGGTTCTGGAACCGTTCAAATCGTGCTTGAACGAGTCAAACGCTGAAAGCAGCGTTCTGGGCCCGAACTCTACGTTTTTAGACTAAAAACGCAGAGTTGGGCCTATTTTAGTGGCTAAACGCACAGGTCGCGCAGCGTGATGAACTCTGAGACGCAGAGTTAGTGGCTGAACGTACAGGTCGCGCAGCGTGATGAACTCTGAGACGCAGAGTTGGGATATTTTAGGCCGAACCGTGCGTTTTGGACCTGGGATGCAGAGTTGGGTTCTGCATTAACTGCGCGTTTTTGTCGTTGGACGCAGAGTTGAGCTTCGCATGAACTGTGCGTTTTGAGTTTGGAACGCGAGCATGACCTCTGCGTTTTGGATCTGGAACGCAGCCACGACCTCTGTGTTTTGAGTTTTGGATGCAGCCACGACCTCTGCGTTTTGGATCTGGAACGCAGCCACGACCTCTGCATTTTGGATCTGGAACGCAGCCACGACCTCTGCGTTTCGGATCTGGATCGCAGAGGTGAGCCTGTGACGGGCTCGATGAACTTCAGCCTAAGTCCAATGTTCAGACAAAATCCAGTCTTGCAGACGGACTTCAGAACATAACTTGCTGGGAAGAACATGTCATAACGTTCAAACCGTAAGTCGGAATTGGACGAATTATATATGAAAATCGGTTATCTCGACGAGACAGAGTCGACCAAACCTACCCCATAGGGTTCGGTTTACGTTCTCAGTTTCGCCAAATTCCTTACGGTTTGAGAGATATCTGCGTTTTAATATGAAGAGACCGTCGATTTGTAGTCTCTTTTGTTAATATGAAGAGACCGTCGATTTGTAGTCTCTTTTGCTAGGGCGTCGCAAAGATCGTCACCTTGTAACCTTCGTCTTGGCTCCTTGAAAATATGAGAGTCGTCAGATTGTAACTCCCGATGTTGATTGTGAAGGCTGTTGAATTGGGGCTTTCATTAGTTGTTGTGAAGATCGTCAGATTGTAACCTTCTACGTGAAAGTCCTCAAATTGTAGCTTTCTGGAAGTCGTCAGATTGTAACTTCCATCATCGGTGTTTAATGGGGGATCAACTATCTATTGTGATTTTTAGACAGCCTACAGTGGGGGGGTGTGTTGTATATCAGAAGTTAGCACAAAACGAGCAATGGCATGAAAGATGAATAGAAGATATTTGAATAAATCCTACTGTGTCTCCAATCAGCATGCCTACAAATTCTGGCCACCAGTTATGAACTGCAGCGAGTTTCTTTAATCTTCAGCATAAGCTTGAGATCTCAATATATAAGTGCTGCAGACACAGGAATCCATTCCTACAACAGTACAGAGAAAATATTAGATATTGAATATGTAGATTTTAGGGATACAGCCATTTCCTCCTCTAAATAGGTCAAGGGTAGGTGCACAGCATGACTCAACGGCAGCCACAGAGTCTATATTTGCAGGTGGTCTTTGTATAATCACCCTATTTTTAAAGGTGGTTTACGTGAAAAAACCTTTTTTTTTTAAATTTCATCTATATTCATGGTTTTCATCTAGTCCAATGTAGATCTACAACATGACTTAACTGCAATCATAGAGTCTATGTTTGCAGTATTCTTGCTTACCAAATAAATACTAGTACCTATATTAATAATTCTTTCTGTCATTTGGAAAGATAATTGTTATTAAGAATTCAATTTCCTTAGATTGCTAGAAGTTAATTGCGATCAGGATCTCCTCCTTTCTTGTGATGCCACTTATTGAGCATGAACAAATCTCAACAAGAATGCTGGGTATTTGTAAAAGCATGATCCAGGATCGTACTCCTGGATTATGCAGGTGAAAGTAATAGAGACTACAGTGCTGTGATAAGCAGAAGTAAAATTCATACAAGAGCACCAAAATAAGTGATATTGAGCATTGTGCTCTAGCTGAGTACAAACAAGAACCTTAGAAACTTCAACTGTCATAGTCAAAAGAAGGAGAAGCATATACTTTACAGCTTGCTAGATAAGCACTTTCCCCAAAAAACATAAGCATATAGGTTATGGGTCAATCGCCTATCTATTCATATTCGCATCACATGGGAAGGTCTCAGAAAGGGGAATACCAGTTGGAAATCTTAGACATAGACACCCTAGAAAGGCTGAATAGGTATAATAGGAAAATAGTTAACTTTAA
>BQKN01067539.1:85697-107524 GCA_022839385.1 Asparagus kiusianus | reverse complement strand
ACCCTAGAAAGGCTGAATAGGTATAATAGGAAAATAGTTAACTTTAAACGATACCTGTGCGTTTTAACCCCTGTACCTTTTGAAATTGTTGTGCAACATGCGTGGTAACCACTTATCGAACAGCCTAAGCTCATGGATTGTGATCCAACAATCATGTGTGGATACAGATTTGGAGTGATCAATGCAACTAATCAGTAGGTGGCTTACTTATTAATATATCTGTACAAAACTTGCTAGGGCTTAATTGATCAGTATATTCTGATGGAATTTAAGAAACATTTTTTTGTATTCTGCTACAGGGCTCCTCTTTTTGTTGTCCAAACACCAAAATGGGATTGTTCTTGTGCTGTCCTTTGGGATCCAGTCCATGCTGATTGTGCAGTTCCTCAGGTAAATGTATAGCTGATTCATTTTATGCCTTTATATGTTTTTTAAATAGTACACAGACTGTTATTAAAATATATCAGTTCAGTAGCATGATTTGTGTTAGTGTTTATTTGTGTGTAGGAAAGTTATAATATACATACAGTGAAATGTAACCTTTACACACCTACTGAAATACACGATATTACCATCCAAGTAAGTGACACAAGCCATTAATTATGATTTAAACATTTCTAAACCCATGTAGATAAAGTCAAGTCATTAAAACTTCTAGTTTCTTCATCATGCAATTTCCAAATGGATGCCTCTAAGAGTTCTGAGATGTGATTATTTTAGTATTCTTAATCCATAGACTTGAAATACCGAAAAAAAGTTTTTAGGATATGTAGTTCAAAATCAACGAGTGGATGATGGTCATGGATTGTGATCCTTTCTCATATGTAGATCAGTGTTTAAATGTGGCGGAGTAAATTGAAGCGGACAGGACAGTCAGCTGCATAAGAAACCGATGGAATTTTCACTCATCGAGATTGCTCTAGCTCTTTTGAATAAATTACCATTTCACGTGATCCCATTTCCCTGAGCAGTGATTTTATTAAATTCCGAATACCTAGTTTATATCTTTGTAGTTTGTTTAACGTATACAAACAACATTCTAGAAAGTGTTGTTAGAATTAATATAAAACTATAATCCTCGATCCTCACCATAACTTCAGAGTTTTGGTGTAATGGTTAGAGAAACTAAAATTTAAGATGATATCAGACCAACCCAGGTTCGAGTCTTGCTATCCATGAATTTAATGTAGATTTTTTAAAAAATTTACCGCTGCGTGAGTTCAGGTTTTCAGCCCATAAAAAGGATGTTCAACTTATTGGGGGCATGTTAGAATTAATATAAAACTATAATTCTCAATCCTCACCAGTGTAATGGTTAGAAAAACTAAATTTTAATAAGTGCTATTCTAAATTGCATCTGGTACGAGCATTAGTCCTGCTAAGGATGTCAGGTTGAGAATGAAAATGGAGTGGGTGAAGTTAAATGAGGAATAATAGGGGATGTAACCGAGTCATAGAATGTATCATCTTGACACTGATTTACATAACTTCCATTTGTAACCCCATAGACTGCAAGCTTTTCACAACCAATATTCCAGAAACAGAAGGACTTGTCTCTTAGAATCAGCCAGCATTTCTTATTGAGCTTCATGTCAACCTTTGATGCTGGAATTTTTGACAGGTTTATTATTTGAAATAAAGATTAGCAATACGTTGTATGCAATCAAGCATGTACATCAACTTTCAAGTCTATGAAGAAGTTGACAGCAATAGCTAGGTATTCAGTTTATATGTATGATATGGATTAGACCATTTGTATAGGCAGTGTGATGGGCACGTATCTGCAACAGACAGACAATATTTTGGGGAACTTAATTGGTACATTCATAGTTACCAAATTCACAGGAGACACCCTCAAACCGCCATAATATGGTTCGCACATCCTGGAACACATTACGTTTGTGTACTGGTTCGCTTGGGTGTGTGAACTGGTATGCAAAAATTGGCATAGTGCTTACAACAGAAACTCAGAAATTGAAGCAGAAAAGAAAGCACACAGATGATTATTGGAGCAAGAAATATTGAAACGCATTTTAGTAACAAAAAAAAGGGCGCACGCAGATGAGTATTTTTCAATAGTTTATATGTTTTTTGTGTCTTATGTATTCAGAAATTTTGAAAAAGAAGCATTAAAGTATTTTGTAGCAAAAACTATGGAAATGCGTACTTAGCTTTCTTTCTAGTGTTATATTATACACTTTGAGGATTGGTAAGTGCACCCAAAAAAGTTACCATGTATGACGTATCGAACTTCTGTACCAAAAGAAACCTACCACCACCGCCCACCCCCCCCCCCCCCCCCCCCCCCCCAAGAAACATGGGTAGGCGGCAAACTGCATACCCGAATTTGTACCATGGCCTGTTACTTAGGGGGGGTTATTGGTTGGGACAAGTTGGAGCTAAGTGAGATAATTGTTCCAATGGAACAATTTTGTCCCTTTGGGATATTTTGAGTGGTGTAAAGTGGGACAATTTAGGATAATGGGACAATTTGAAGTTTTGATTTGAAAATTCATGTGGAATAATTGATAGTGTGACACCTTATTAAGTATAATATTTATCTATCAATTAAATTTAAATTAATTTACCTAATTGGTTTAGCATATTATTTGGTACGTTATTATAATATAATATATTATTTTACTTTATACTAAACTATAATATATTATATTATAATTACTAATTAATTATAACTATATTTAATGTTAATAATTAATATAATATAATATATTATGATAATATGATATATTATATAATAATTGATATAATATACAAACAATATATTTAATATAATATTTAATCAAATATTATAATATTTTGTTTAATTCAATATACTATTATTTAAAATATTAAATTATTATTAACAATATAATATTTTATTTTAGGATAATTAAAATAATTTAAATAAATTAATTGATGACATGGATCCTTATTAAAATATAATATTTATAATAATCATAATATACTGTTAATATGTTCAATATTATTAAATAAAAAATATTATTAAATAATATAATATATTATATTAATTTTATTTATATTATCATACTTTAATATATAGTAATTTATTATAATTTTTTGTGTAGTAATAAAATATTATTTAATATTATAACTACCATAATATTGATAATATATTTAAGACTATTAATTAATATAATAAAGTATAATAGAAAATAGTAAGCTATTATATAATAAATTATATTATAATATATTTATTATATTAAATATATAAACACTATATTATAATACAATATTTTATATCATAAAAATACTACAATAACATTTTTATTCTAACTAATAAAATATATACTAACTAATATAAAGTAATATTATAATAATATAATACTAATAGTATAATATATGAAATATTATTAACCAATATGTAATAGTGATATATAATAATGTTATATTAGATAATATTATATAATATTTTATTATCCTACGTTATAATAGAATTTTATAATATAATATAATTAAGATACATTATATATTATAATATAATTAACATATATTAGATATTTAATAAATTAGTGCTTCAAAATTATCCCACTTTAATCATGATTGTCCCAAAGTTAAGAATGAGGTAATTTTTGGAGGTTTGGACAAAAAATTTGTATAGAAGTGGGATAATTTTGGAAAAAGTGTGGGTAATTGTCCCAATCTCATTGTCCTAATGAATAACACCTTAAAGTGAAATCTCAATCCCTTTGTCCTAATGAATAACACCATAAAGTAAAGTCTCAAAAATTATCCCACTTACCCTAAAATTACACCAACCAATAACCCCCCCCCCCCCCCCCCCAAACCACTGTCTACCATGTAACCATGGGTAAATCATCATCAATCCAGTGAAATAAGTAATTCATATTCTAGGTAAGCGTCAGCGGGGCTGTCTATACTAAGTGGCTTATGCATTATGTGCAGAGAAATGCATTTACTTATATAGAAAGATCCAAGCCAAGTGTCCCTGAGAAAAATCTGCTCGAATTTGTCCTACACAGCAGGTTCAGTTAAGTAGGAATCAGGTTGTGCAGTTTCTTCATGAAAAGAGTATGTTTAGTTAATTCCGGGTTATAAATTCCAAGACGAAACGAACTGGTTCCTAATTGATTGTCATGCTTTTAAGTTGATTTTAGTAGAGAAACATCGGTTTCCTGTTTCTTTAGATCTTCGTAGAACATGCATTTTATAGCGAGAACATGCATTTTATAGTGAGTAATATAATAGTAATAGTAGTTTATTTGAAACGCTGCATATGCTATTTTTTGTTTCTTATACATCCTCTACCCAGTCCCTGTAGACACCTTTTTTTCCTTAGCCTAATTTTCTCTATCAAGGTGTAATTATTTCTATCAAGTTATGTTATTTGAGTCCATGTGATGTAATTTGCAGGAGCTTGAATCAGATGTGATTTCAGACCATTTAAAATACTTTGAGATGGTATGTCCAGGCATCCCCTTTTGAATATTTTATTTTCTTCACAGCTTGTATTACTCTTTAATAAGGATGATAAGTAGTCCAGTGATCACTAGCATTTCTAATGTTTCTTTTGCTAGATCACTTTCGTATACTAGAATATTCCAATTATTGGATTTCATCATATATTATTCTGACAACTGTAATGCTCATAAATCGTCTTCCCAATTACCTCATCACAAACCAAGAAACTGCAAGATTTTCACAAGGCTTCCTGAGTAAAATCATTATATTCAGATTTTTATATTAAGAGATTAAATCTTGTATGCAGCTCAGATCACGGCTGAACATCACAAGGCAGATACCTCAGGAATCAGGAACTGATTATCGTGAGTAGAATTTGCATTGTATGCAGTGTTGAAACTGAGAAGACGACGTGCATCTTGCTGGCTTGTACAGAAGAGCAAGTGAATATATGTTCTTGAAGAGCTCCAGAGATCTCCTCCGCATCCATTTTGTTGATAATCCAACTGACTCCAGCAATACAAGGAATCATATGTACGCAGTAAATAGTGTCTATATGGTTTTAGTAAATCATCAGTATTCGGATGTGACGAGTGAGAAATTTTGTAATCACCACAGGGAAAAGGTAATTTTTGTTTTGAATTGGATTTCTTAGCAGAAACGAGTGAATGAAGACGAGTTAACTGGGCTTCAACTCGTCTCGTACCGCCTTCGTTGTTGCTATGAGTAATAGCGTTTGTGTCACTGTTATTTATCTTATTCTACTTGTATCATTTCTAAGCCACGACCATGATAGAAATAGAGATTATCTTGATGCGGACTTAAAAGGAGATTGATGTAGCTTGAAGATACATCCTCATAATAGATTAACGTCACGAAGAAGAAAATAGAGAAGTTTATAAAGGTTAAAAGTTCAAATAATTAAGTATCGACTGATACTTTTTTCGGCTTTTCGAGCATAGGGTCAGGCATGGTTTAGAAAAAACGATAGTACTTTACGAGGTCATTTCATCACTAGCTATAAGGGATTAGGAATGTTTAAAGGCCCTCATGTTGAAGATGCAGTTTGGTTATCATCACTCCGTTGGAACTTTTAAAAACTTAACCGTGGTGTTTTTGTTGTTTCTGTTTTTGTTTTCAACAAAAACAATAAAACGCGTTTGGCAACCGGGGCGTTTTTTTGACTTGATCCTTTACAAAATCCAAAAAATAACCACTTTTCTCAAAACACCTAAAAGGTGTTTTGAGATTCTGTTTTTTATCTAAGCCACTGTCGCCCGCTCGCCGCCACCATCGCCCGCCCGCAGCCACCGTCGCCCGCCCACCGCCGCCGCCGCCCGTCGCCACCGTCGCCTGTCGCCACCGCCAGCCGCTGATCGTCGCCGCCGCTGATCGTCGCCGCCGCCTGCCGCTGATCGCCGATCGCCGCCGCTCGCCGCCGATCGCCGATCGCCGCCGCCGCCTGCCCGTCGTCCGGCCACCGCCGCCCGCCGTCGCCGATCGCCGCCCGCCCTTCCACCACCCACCCTCCGTCGCCCGCCGCCCGCCCGTCGTCCGGCCACCGTCGCCGCCCGCCGTCGCCGATTGCCGCCCGGCCGCCACCACCCGCCCTCCGCCGCCCGCCGTCCATCGCCACCGTCGCCGCCGCCGCCCGCCGTCCATCGCCACCGCCGCCGTCGCCGCCCGCCAGTCTGCCACCCGCCACCGTCCGGCCCCCCCCCCCCCCCCCCGTCGTCGCCCCCCGGTCGCCGACGCCCACCGGTCGCCGACGGTTGTCGTCTACCCTTCGATCGTCGGCCGGTCGCCGGCCATCCGCCGCCTGCCTGTCCGTCGCCCGCCACTTGCCACCCGCCGCCGCCCGGCCACCCGTCGGCCGTCGTCGCCGCCCGGCCACCCGTCGGCCGTCGTCGCCGCCCGCCGACGGTCGTCGTTCGTCCACTGCCCGTCCCATCACCGGCCACCCGCCGCAGCCCCGCCGCCCGTTGCTGGCCACCCGCCGGTCGGCTGCAGCCGATGGTCGTCGTCTGCCCGTCAGCCGAACGCCGGCCACCCGCTGCCTACCCGCCGCCACCGCTTTATAAATAATAACTAAAAATGGTGTTTTCAAAACATGTTTGAAAAAAATACCATGGCATGGTGTTTTTTTAAAAAACACAATAAAAACAAACACCTCGATTACCAAACACACCCTTAATTATCTGTCAGGACAAATTTTTAAAAATAAGGAATAGGTTATAAACAACAATAATAAGAAATAGGTTATAAAAACTAATTATCTGTCAGGACAAATTTTTTAAAATAGACCCTACGATAATTATTATTTGGACAAATTTTTAAAATAGACCCTACGATAATTATTATTTGTAAAAATCTATCTATTTACAATTTGTTCACCATTTGACTTGGTTTCAACCAACTAGTTAATACTGGGTGCGGGGTGGGCCGGCCGGGGGTCGGGGGGGGGTTGGGGGGGTGGGTTATACAAACTAATTATCTATCAGGTCAAATTTTTAAAATAGATCCTATGAGAACTTTATTTGTAAAAATCTATATATTTACAATTTATTCACCATTTTGACTTGGTTTCAACCAACTAGTTAATACCGGGTGGAAAATAGCGAATAAAACTTCACGAGATTCTAAATCTAGTGCCTAATTACCCAACCTAATCGTGATTAGACTTAGTAATTTAACGACTAAAAATTATATGATTTGGAATCCTATAAAATTTTCGAGATTTATTTACTATTTTCGACTCAGTTTCAACCAAGAGGTTAAAATTAGATCGAAAGTGATAATTAAATCTCAAAAAAATAGATTTTTACAAATAAAAATCTAATGGAGCCTATTTTAAAAATTGGTCCCACCAATGAGTAGTCCACAGGTTTTAGAGGAAAAACCAGCGATGTCTCTAGCGGTCGCCGATAATGTGCCCCACCGCCCACCCTCTGTAAGTCTGTATCAACCGTCTCTGTATAAACAGAGAACCACCCTCTCTCCTCTCTCCATGGCTCGCCCTCTCTCTCGAACCCCAATTCTCAGGCCCCAAACCCTAACCCTAATTCGACTCCCCCCTTCCCGCGCAAAATCGAACCGCGCCGACAACGCTACCTCCATCGAGATCGATCTCGGATCCAAATCCGAAGTCGGAGGCGAGGTCGAGGTCCACTTGGAAGCGAAGAGGATCGAGGATGCGATCCACACCATCTATGCTCAGAGATCCGCGCCCGATTGGCTCCCCTTCGTACCTGGATCCTCTTATTGGGTCCCACCGAAGAGCAAGTCGACGGCGGCTGCAGCTGCTGGTGTGGTTAGAATGATCAGGTCGACGGTGATGGGGATGTTGACGGAGGAGGAGGCGATATCGTTTGAGACGGTGAGGGGGTGGCCCTCGTCCGCTTACTTTGTTGAAGGTAATTTTTTTAAGCGGTTTTCGTGAATTGGGGTTTTGTTTTCGGAAATTAGTGGGTTTTTTTTAATTGTAGAAAATTATGGCAGCTTTATGCTTAATATATATTATATGCTCATATCAGCTACCAGTTATCCTAAAGTAGTTCTAATTAGTTTAATTAAAATTATTTACATCCACCAAGAAAACTTCTAAGTTTCTCGAAGTTTTTTCATAAAAACCAGGTATGAGAAGTTGTAAAGATCATGACAAAATCTAATCAGTGATTTGTAGTATGAAATTTTGGAAGAGAACAACTGAAGCAAGGATTAATTGATAAGGGTGTTTCCAAAATTCTTTGCTAGTTGATAAGGATTATACGCGCTTATTATTTAATGGTTTTATACTTCTCTAGATATAGACAGGTCGATAGTGTTGGGGAATTTTAGTCTCCCCGCATACTACTCGGAAGCCAACCCACAATCAATAAGATAGAAAATGATCACAATTAAGAAGAGAGAACATCGAAATTTACGTGGATCGATCAACCAACTTCGACCTACATCCACATGTCAACAATATGAGAAATCTACTATGTATCAGGGAGAACTACAAGAGGAACCACTCAACTCTTGTCTCTCAATTTCTCAACCTCACATACATAACCAACACTCATATTCTCTCCTAAACCCACTCTTTACAATCTTTTGAACGGATAAAGTCTGTGAAATCCTCTCTCAATGTTGTAAACTTTTATACGGACAAGGACTCCGAAACCCTCACCTTTCGCACAATATTCTTGAATCAAGATACTTTCTCTGCTAGCCCTAAATTATAAGAATATTCGCTCTCTTCTCTCCTTAGTTTTTTCTCTAATAACAGAAGAACATATATAGGGAAACCAAAACCCTACCCATAACCAAACTTCCTAATTAGAATAGGATATAAACTCCTAATCATTGTGAGACCCAATCTTCTAGTCATGATAGATTTCTAGCTTTATGTAATTCTCATAAAGTTATACAAAGATTTAAATACACAATCCTAACAATCTCTACCGTGGGTTTGATTCCCAAGCTACCTCGATAATCTATCATTACTGTCTTGAAACTTTGTTCTCTTGCTAGAGTTTTTTTTTGTACTTCAATTTGAAGCATCTGTACTCCTAATTGAAACGCCTGTACCCTAACTTAGATGCCCCTATGACCCTCACTTTTATATGTCTTACTGTGGCACCTCCACCTTTCTTGTGTGCACCAAGAGATCTTCGTCACCTCTAGCATTAGAAGCAAATTAACCATGTTTATCCTCCTAGTTTGAGCCTGACAATAGCCATCCCTCGTTCCACCTGTATCGCTCGTCGCAAGCTATATCGATGCATCTCCCCTACTCCACATTATGAGCTGAATGCTTCTATCTTCTTCATCACTTGGCTTGAATCAAATATGACTGCTCATTCTCCTACAACTCCCTATAAGTCCAATGCCGCCATTTTCATTAACATGTGTGTCACTCGTTCGTGCCCGCTTGTAAGCTCCACCTAAACTGGTACTATCATCCACGAGGCTACACACCAACCAGCTCATGCTCCTGTGATGACTCCGAATAATTATATACTGAGAACTCTACTGCTAGAATCACTTCTAATTCTTTACGTTAGTATCATTCGTCATATACTTGTTTGTCTTATCTATCATCAGATTTGTCTCTCCATCACCGTCAGAACTTTTCTTTACTTTTTGACTAATATGAGCATAATCTAAAAAATCAGACCCTTCCAATGCGTTCAGAGCATTCCAAAACTTAAAAATCAACTCCTGGATCATCAAATTCCACCTATGATTCATCAATCTACATTCTAATCAACCTCATCCGTTGTATTTTGATCCAGAACACCAAAATTCAATCAAGTCAAACACTGGATCCGACAACTTCATATGATTTCTCCTCTACATGAACTTCTTTCCTTCACAGTTACAATTCTTCACATGAGACCCACCAATAATAATATTCATCAAATTGTTTTTTTTTTGTTTTTTTATTTTCATGTGGACCTGGCCTTGACTTAAGACCCTCACGTAATACCAAACAGCGAACACCCAACAAAACACCAAGCACCAAAACCAAATACCGAAAAACTAGCCAATGACGTGTCGATACCAAAACACCAAACACGAAAATACCACACCGAATTTGATTGTTTCTTTCTTCCTTCACAAAGAGAAATCCACATGAACTAAAAGCCTTCGCATTGCTTCTGCCACCGCATATGTTCGGTCTCTGCCACCTCTCGTGTCCTACGGCAATAACTGTCGTTTGGTCAGGCTTCGGCGAACCTCCTGCCAGTGATCACCGGCCTCTCTTTTTTCTTCATCTTGATTCTTGTACATCCGCCGATCTTCACTTTCGCACGACGTCTATCTTGCAAATTCACTTCCAAATCTATCACCATCGTTTTAATACCATTTGTTGGGGAATTTAGTCTCCCTGCGCACTACGATCTCCACGATTCGGAAGTCAACCCACAATTAATAAGATAAAAAATAACCACAATTAAGAAAAAAGAACACTGAGATTTATGTGGCTCGGTCAAGCAACTTCAATCTACATCCAGAGGGTAACAATACGAGAAATTCACTATGTATTAGAGAACTATAAGAGGAACCACTCAACTCTTGTCTCTCAATCTCTCAACCTCACATACATAACCAACTCTTATATTCTCTCCTAAACTCACTCATTACAATCTTTTGAAAGAATAAAGACTGCGAAACTCTCTCCTAATATTGTAATCTTTTGCACGAATAAAAACTACGAAATCCTCGCCTCTCGCACGATATTCTTGATCAGGCTATGCCCTCTGCTAATTCTAGATTATAAAAATATTGGCTTTCTCTCCTCTCTTTAGTTTTTTCTCAAATAATAGAATAATATATAGGAAAATCAAAATCCTATCCTAGCCAAACTTTCTAATTGGAATAGGAATAAACTTCTAATCATGATGAGATCCAATCTCCTAATCATGATAGATCTCTAGCTCTATCTAATTCTCATGAAATTATACAAAGAATCACACAATCCTAACAAATAGTGGGTCCCTAGAACAATTTTGTGGCAGGTGTAAAAAAGATTGTGCTGCATCCATGTGATTGTGGGCGGGAACTATGGAGCTGAGATTGTTGTAAAATAATTAAAAGAGGTAAAAATTTAACTCTTATCATGATCAACTTACATCACTTGTTAGCATAAAGTCCCACCTTATTGCGTTAATGTACATAATAGGTATATTGAGATGAAATTGTTAACTTTATATGATAGGAAATGATATAAGATGATATACAGAGTTATGGCTGATATAATGTACTGTCATTGAAATGTAAACCATAAAATTTTGGTTTTGGAGCCAATCTGTTGTCTATGACAGCTTATGACATGCATCAAGGATGAGTCTTTAACATTTAACAAATGGATATCCATCTTTGTGCTTGATTTTGAAAATATAGGCGCATCGCTTGTTAATATCCATTTCCTTCTTCCTGTCTAATTTTTCGAAACAAAAATTCATGTTACATAAACCATTTCTTTTTTCCCTTCCTATTTTTCCAAAAATCCGATAAGTTACATAGACCAAGATAACATTAAATACTTCTTCATGAGAAGGATATATGAAAACTTTTAAGGATCATGACAAAATCTAATAAGTGATTGGGGTACTCAAAAATGTTGGAAGAGAACAACCAGGCGAGGATGAATCAGGAAAAATGATGAGGGTATTTTCTAATTCAACGTGAGTTTATGTACATAGTCTATCATGTGAACTATTTGCTTACAAGAACAACCGAGCAAGGTTTAATCAGGAAAATTTGATGAGAATATTTTTCATGCTCTATGTAAGTTTATGTCTAGAGTCTATCATGGGAGTTGTTTGCTTACAAGAATAATCGAGCATTCATCAGGAAAAATGATAATGGTATTTTCTAAGTTCTATGTGAGTTTATGTATAGAGTATATGATGACAACTATTTGCTTACAAGAACAAGTGAGCCAAGATTAATCAGGAAAAAGGACAATGGTATTTTCTAATGGAGAAATTTTCAAAACAATCCATTTTGCAATTTTGTTCCCAAAAAACAACCTCTTTAATTTTTATTTGTAAAAACCAACCTGGTTTCAGCCTCAGCGCTGAAACCAGGTCGGTTTTTACAAAAAAAGTTCCGAAACTTTACGGTAGTTGAACTCCCGTGAAGTTTAGTAATTTTAATTAAGCTGCTAAAGTTCACGAGACTCTCATGAAGTTTAGCAGCTTAATTAAAAGCTGCTAAACTTCACAGGAGTTCAACTCCTGTGAAGTTTCGAAACTTTTTTTTGTAAAAACCGACCTGGTTTCAGCGCTGGGGCTGAAACCATGTTAGTTTTTACAAATAAGAGAGAAATGGGTTGTTTTTTGGGAATAAATTTGTAAAAGAGTTTGTTTTGTAAATTTGTTCATTTTCTAAATTCTATGTGTGTTTATGTACAAAGTTTATCATGAAAACTATTTTCTTAGAAGAACAACTAACGATTAATCAGGAAAAATGATAAGGGAATTTTCTATATTCTGTGTGAATTTATGCACATAGTCCACCGTGGAACCTATTTGCTTATAAGAATTCAATTTATGAATACATTTAGAGAGAGAGTGAGTCTGAAGCATATGATTGGTATAAAAAAGGCTGTAATAGGGCCCTAGAATGATTTTGTGGTGGGTATAAAGAAAGAAAGTTGTGGTGTATTGATGTGATTATGGATATGTATAATGAAGCAGATATTGTAAAATTATTGGGGTTGGTGAAATTTAGCCCTTCTCATGATCAACATACATCAAGAGTCAGCATAAAGTCCTACCTGAATTAAAGTACTTATAGTAATAATTTATATCTTAGCTCTCCAATGTTTATATACTCCTGATCATGAAATTGATAAAAAGTGCAAGTTTATCATATGATTCCAAGGGTGAGTAGTTTGTCGGGTTTGTTTACTAGTCTTTCATGGTTCTTGAGAAACAGAAACCAAACTTAATTAGAGGGAGAGCAAACTGAAACTGAGTGACATTATTTGATTCTGGTCCGACTCAGTTGGGATTTATTGGCATTTTAGTTAAATGAATATTCAATTAGAAACAAGATGATGTACAAAGCTGATTCACAGTTGAGCTAAAACAATAATCCTAACATATATTTTTTGTCAAAATGATCAAATCATGTTGAATAAAGAAAGTATCATTTTAAACAAAAGTAAAGTCTCAATTTTTAGATAATCCATTTTGAGCAAAGAGTCAATTTATTATATTAGAATGGGGATTTAGGAAAGTGATCTGGCCAAAAGCTCCAAAGGCTAATTTTTACCTTAATCAAAGAAATAAAAAATTCTTATCCAAAGATTCAACCTAAACTCGGGCATTCATTATCCTAATACCCTTTTCATTCATCTATATTAGATATGAGTTGCACGCTCCATTGTCATTTCGATCTTTGTGGCGCTTAGTTTAGTGGAAGCGATGGACGATAGAGCACAAAGTCTTAGTTTTCAATTTGGTGGGATAGGGGAAGGTGAAGAGGGAGTGGCAATGGATCATACAAGAGGGCGTCAACTCAAAATTATTGATTTTATTATCATACATAGATTCAAACAAAAAATATGTGACTTTATGAAATTGATAAATTGATAATGTAGCATTTTGGAATACTAGGTTAATTTTATATTTTAGAACTTTTATCATTTACTTAGGTTTTTTCTTTCTTTCTTTCTTTCTTTTTTGGGTGTAATTCCTGTTTATAAATGCAATCTTTTAGTTATCTATTTAGTTATTTTGAGCCTTCATTTTCTTTTAGTTATTACATATAGTTTCTTAGCTGCAATCAAGGTTATTTTTTTGGGTAAAAAGCTTTTGGCCTTCTTCATGTAAGGTGGTGGATGATGTTGAGTATGAATCTTAAATATGTATGAACTTTCTTATTAATTGAAATGACCGAAATCCTTTTATGATGATCTGCTTCCATCCATAGAATGAGGTCACGAAATTGGTTGAACTATTATTGTTGAACTATTATTTTCTTAACTCCCTTTTTCTTCCTCTTCTTTCCTCTGGGCATTCCTATATTAGTCTTGTCTAATGTGTGTATAGTTTGAGAGAAAGGATCTTCAAGTCTCCCTTAGAATCTCACTCTCCTTGCTGTCTAAGTGCCCATCTGGGATCTCATTATCATTAGTATACATCTAGTTGTTGAAAAGTAGAACTTGTGTTTATTAGTTTATTAGTTTGTTCCAGCTAGAAGTTTACAATCCTGAAGTTTAATCAAGAACAAAGAAAAAAGAGAGTGAGAGAGCATAAACTGAACCAACCTGAAGTGGATCAATTCGCTTCAATTTTTTATTGATAGTGTCTAGTGCTCGTTCCTAGGTCATTTACTCTCTCTGCACACATAGAGGCATGTAAATACTTTTAGGCAAATTTTTCGTTATCCCATATAAGATTGGACAAAATGGAAGAATTTTGATCTGTTGCATAATGTCTCATTATCTAGCATTAATAATTAGACATAAAAGATCTATATAATCTTTTTATGTCATAATGAGTGTTATAGGTTATAGTTATAGAGTAAGATTTTTCCATTTTGGTAGGAATTCCAAATATATTAAGAGACTAAATATAGCATTTTAATTTGACAGATTATTTTTACTTAAATTTTCTCTTCTTAAAAAATTTCACAGTAATGTGTTTTTATTCAATTGCAATAGAAAAGATATATTTCCCTCTAAACAAGAACATAAGGAATTTTTATATTTTTTCCGAACAAGAGATGAGGTAATTGAGTATTTAGATTTAGATTTAGATTATAAATGGCTAGATGTATAAAATTCAAGTATCTCTCTAGATAAATTATATGCACATGAACTTTAACCATTTATTACTATTGTTTCTAGTTTTGTTTAACAAATGTTATAGCCGCTCATTTGTACAAGGTCCCCCCACCCCCTAAAAGAAGAATGCTTATGAAATGGCCCTTGCTGGCAATATTTATTATCAGGTAAGGAATTTCAACAAGATAAAAAAGTCAATACCAAATATACCGCTATAGCCTACAAGGAAAAAAATGATGTACAAGGTTATAAACTATTTGTTGTTATGAGTACTTCTATGGGTGTTTTTGTGCACATGAGATAGATTGAGGGAGAGGGAATACAAGTTGATATACAAGAGTTGTGACTAATATATGGGAAAATACAACATATATGAGAGAGAATGGTGCTTATTTGGAGTGATCGGCTTGTTGCTTAAAGTGCTACATTAGGACTAAATGTATCTAGGATCAAGTCTATCAAGAAATACAAAGTCTATTGATTTAATTGAGAAAATGATTCTTAATATAGCTCATTGGAAAAGGTATTGTGTCTTCTGGTGTTCAAAAACACGCTCTACCAGGCTAAGCACTCGATGAAATGTTCCACATACTCGACACCGAACGTGTTGGGTAGTTGACATCCGCTCGATTATGCTTTAAAACCGCATAATCGAGTGGTTAAAGAGTATATGCTCCCATAATGAAATTATATGGCTGCATAATATGCATGATTTATGTGACAACCTACTCACTTTAATCCCACATCGGTGGTGGATAAAGATTTGTGTACTATATATAGTAGGTATAAGGATCAAGGTGTAACATAGGCATGTTGATTTTGTCGGTGGTTTGAACCAAACAACGCGCATTTAGTGGGTCCCTTTGCTTACATCGCGTCAAAGGGCTCGCAGGTCAGAGGCCTGATAAATGGTACAGAGCAGTTAGCCAGTCAGAAGTGTGGAGCTAAATGCTATACGGGACTAAGTGCAACACAACGTATATATATTAAATATCGGCCGATAAACTGATATTATCGGTAATTTATCGGTTTTTAGGGTCTTCCGCTATGACAAGTTTAATTCTAAATCGGTTATCATTTTTGAATGTTTATCGCCGATAATGCGGCGATAAAGTGAGTTATCGGCAGATATTGTCGGCTCAAAATCAAAATTATCGGCCTTTGGTTTGAGTTTTGATTTCTGGCAACATGCACCTATTCAGTGCACTTTAAACCCAAACCGACCCGAGTTTCCACCATTGGTTAGTGATCCTAAACATAATTATTTACATTTTGGTATGATTATATTTCATTAAGCAGGGTTAGATTACGTTTTAGAATATTATATTATGTATATCACCATCCGGTAATGTCACTCCGATAAATATTACTTACCCTCAATATATCCTCGATATCTGCTATTCGGTATGGATTTTGACCCTTCGATAAAACCCTAATAACCGATATTTAAAACCTTGCACAACGTGAGTGCGGTGTGAGCTATATCTAGAACCCATAATAGCCACCTCCAGAGTCCACATCGTCTGGTGGTGATATTGGGAGTGACCAATCCTCACTTTGTGACGAGAACATCGCATACGTAAGGAAGGGTGATTGTGACAACCCACTCAAATTAGTCCCACATCGACGGATGGGTAAAGTTTTTGTGTACTTCATGTAGTAAGCATAAGGATCTAAACATCAGTTAGTTGATTTTGGCGGTGATTTGAACCAAGCAATGCGCTACACAATAGGTCTTAGGGCTTACATTGCGCCAACGGGCGCGCGGGTTGGGGCGTGACAACCCAACCTTTACTTAATTATCCTAAATTCTCCTAATCAGTACCTCAAAAGATCCCCAAAAATATACACTACTTCAAAACCCTAAAACTAAGTATGCCCACGCAATCTTCTTTCCGCCGCCACTAGTTGTAGCCGATCACCACCTCCACCTGCCGCTGAGTATTGATGACAACCGTCATTGTCTCCTGATGCTGTTTCCGCTGTTGATCGTTATGAGGATGATAAGGAAGACTAGATGGAAGTCTGGAGTTGTATGAGTATTTTAAAGTGTTATTAATTATGGGAGTGTTTTTAGTTCATGAAATTTTAGGAGTTTTTACTTTTAATTGTGTAATGATTTTGGTTTGAATAGTTTAGGGCATTATTGTCAGTATTTTGCTTGGAATGTTTTATAGTTTTCATGAATTATTATATTTATATATGTTAAATAGTATATATTAAAATTTTCAAAATTGCATAATTTACATAATTTGATTAATCACCGCATGATCCGATTAATCGCTACCCGCTAATGGACCGTATATAAATTTAAACTGTGTTTTAGAACCTTGGTGCTTTCAGCTCCCAATAAGAATTGTTGTCTTTTTAGTTGTGCTGCATTAGTGCTTTGCTTTGCCAACTGGAAATTGTGCATTAGTAATTGACAAGCATCTTGCAGCTGAGAATTTCTAGGAAAATGTTGTTATTAGGGATCAAGGCTGATCGATTTTTATGGAGGTTGTTGATTTAGCTATGGAAATGATTCTTAGTATAGAGCTCACTAGACGACTTGTGCTTTCAATCTTCAAGAATGATTTGTTATTTACATAAGCTGCAAAATTGCTTTAGGGTAGAAAGTTGTGCGTTATTGACCGGCGAGCATCTTGCAGCTGAGAGTCTCAAGGAAAATGTTATTAGATGCAAGAGATGATTTACATGTTGTAGAGACTATAGAGAATGAAATATTCTTACTAATTGATTGTGTTGGCTTGCAATTATGTCGAAACTACTTATTTTATGAGATCTTGGACTTTGATGAGTGAAGTAGAGCACTAGCTGAAGAGACTAAGAGAGCTATAAACTGCTAGAGCATGTCATGTATGAAGACGATGAAGGAGGATTTATGAAGCCGGCACATTAAATCATTCATCATATCATATGATTGGTTTTACCACAATGCCACACCAGGCAGCTTTGTGAATATATATATTCCCTTGCATTTTGGCATGATCGAGGGTGGCAAAGCTGATAGAATATTGATGCAAATTACAGGAAAGGCTCTGGATTTTGCTTCTATTCTTGTTTTCTCTGACTCACTCAACATTTGTGATAAGTCTGTTGACTGTTGACAGTTGGTCAAGAAATCTGGGAGTAAGGGCGAATTCTGTTGCTAGAGTTTATTAAGGGGGCTTCTTCCAATCTGTAATCAATTTCATATGATAGATATCGCAATATCTGCATTATCGTCTACTAAGTTTACGATGTGCTATCATTTAGTAAGTCTATGGTTTATTATCGAATCTCACTTTTGTCGGCTACAGGAAATCTGGAAAAGAGAACATCAAAGAAGCCTGCAGGAGAATCTGATGACGAAGATTGAGCCCTTAATATGGCAAAGATGGAGCAGTCAGAGCTAAGGCTTTGGTTTCCATATGGAACTAAGCTTCTGCATCTCACAACAGTTATCCACTTCGATCTTTCTAATGGCATTTGAACGCAAACGGGCTTCGAATGTACAGCAGTAATATATTATGTAAACAATGTAGAGAACCTACATGACAAGCAAAAGTAGGGGATGTATTTGTTCATCAGAAGAGTATACAAGCTTATATGTGTTTGAACTTTTAACGAGTAACAGGCTATATTACGGTGGGACTGGCTGCTGGTAGCTGGATCTGTACATGCATAAATGAAGATGGCTTCACTACTGTGGTTGTAAAAATATGCAGAATTTTGGTAAATTTGAATTGAACCTCTCCTTAAAGTTTCTCAGGTTTAGCTCCCAAAGATGTATAGGATGCTAGGTTGATTGAACCCGGGATTAAGTGGTAATACTGTTTGTTGTGTTCGAGTTTTAAAAGCGTTGGATGTTTAACCCGGGATTCTCAAGGTCGAGATATCAGCTTTACCAGAGCTGAGATAGCATTTCGGTTGGGTTTTATTAGCTGATACTTCTGATTATGTACGCAAACTTCTAAGGTCTATGATTGAAGATATTTGACTCTAGATCAGCTTTTGATTATGTACTGTGTAATCGAGACGTTACTGTCACCGAAAGAACGGTCTTGAATTTTAATAACGTCATTGCGTCGGTGATGGAAAAGTCTTACGGAGTTTTTAATAGAAAATTTTCGGGTTAAAAAGATAATTCAAATAGTTTAGAATTCAAATAAAAGTCTCACTAGGGGCACACCATAAACCACACTCTCAACTATACCCCTACAATCTCTATAGTGCTAGTGGGTCATGCATGATATTTTTTTAAAAATATCATGCATGGCCCACTAACACTATAAAGAGTCTCGGGGTGTGGTTGAGAGTGTGGTTTATGGTGTGCCCCTAGCATTATTTATCAAATAAATCCCAGTTGTACGTTCTTTTTTTTTTAATTAGTTTTGTGTCTCCATTTGTATCTCGACGCTCGTGCGTGATATTTTAATGCCCTCGAGTTCATGTGGATTTTGTTCTACTACTAACGAAGGACAAGCACAACCTGCTTGCAAGGGCCGCGTGCTCATTTTAAAAATGAAAACGCTTTGCCTCGAGAGGATTTATTGCTGTATACGGACCCCAATCTACTAAGAAATAACGGTTAATCTGCGGGGCCAATCGAATGGGTGAGTGATACTTAAATCTATATCTATACCGGAAAAAAGCGGGAGATGTCTATCATGGATTAGATCGGATCGTAACGTTGAGAGAGCGCGCTGTCCTCAAGCACCAAAATGAATTTTAGTAAACTTCTGTATTTACACTAAAAAAATCATTTTTAACATTAACAATATGTTTTTTTCGATTTCAATATTTTTAAAAGACCTTATATTAGATAGATGCTTAGCATTTGTTAGTTATCATTCAATTTAGTTAACATATAAAAACATATTTTAATTTACATGATCATCCATAGACGCAAATTTTAAAGGAACTAAAGAAGATTATGACGACGTTAAGATCGTAAAATAACTACAAGAAGATTGAAATTTTTGAAACCATGTGAGAAAATGGGAAAAGGCTCCTCGTGGCAACACATAATTGATAATTCCTTTCTGTAAAAATAATACTCACCGAAGCACGAATCGTCACCATCATAAATGCGCAAAAAATCAATCAAAGAAAAACAAAAGTGAAAAAAGAAAAAGAAAAAGAAAATTGAAGTAGAATTTTAAACTAGCGTGTGGAAGGGTGTGATCAAAAGGACCCCACATCTACGGTTCATTGACTTTTCTTCCACGTGAAAACGAGAGGCAGAGTAAAATATCCTAAAACAAACATTTTTTGCGTATAACACCTCAGCATAATACCAATTAAGATATGTCAATTTTATGTTTATATTTATTATATTTAACTCCTCTATTAACAAATAAAGGTAAAAAATATATATTATGTTGTTAGCACGAGTAAAGCTAGCAAAAGGTTCTTGTAACTGGTCGATATGTTTTCTTCTTCACAATTTTTTACCTTGACAGAGAAAATCTAAAAGTGCTTAAATTGCAATAAGAATTCTAAGAATAATGAGAAAGGAATTTCATGCTAAAAGCCCATATCTATTTACATAAGTAAGTAAAAAATATTAACCTCGAATATTTTTTTAATAGTGATTTATGTCGTTTCTGCTAGGGCTGAGCATGGTTCGGTTCAAACCGAAAAAACCGACCGAACCGATCCTAACCGACCCGAAAAAAGCGGTTTTAAGAATAAGACGGTTCGGATCGGTTTGACAACTTTTCAAACCGACCCGACCCGAACCGACCGAATATATTCCCAAAACTTTCAAACCCGTTCGCGTTTACCCGACCCGTCCCAAACCCTCAACCCTAACTTCATTTCCTCTCATTCCCAAATCCAAGCCGCCGCTACTCATTCCCAATTTCCCATTTCGCTCGGCCTCAATCCCTCTCTCTCGCTCTCTCTCTTCTTCCAAGACCCCTTACTCTCCCCTCCTCTTCCCGAAATGCCCCTCTCCCTCCCCCCCCTCCGCAAGCGTGGCGGCCCCTTCGGTGACGAGCACCAGGAGTTTTCCTTCAAGTCCATCAAGAAGTCCAAGTCCTCCGACGACGCAGAGGAGGACTCGAACTCGACCTCGAACGCTAACGCCAGCGGCGGGCCCTAGCCGACCCCCCACCGCCGTCCTCTCCATCTGCGTCGCCGTCCTCCTGTCCGACCCCCACCCCCACCTCCACCCGGCCCTCAACTTCAAGCTGTGGAGCCCCTCTGAGAAGCTCAATTCTTGCTTCGAGAGCATTCCAGTCTCCTCTTTTCCTCCGGCTCCTTCCTCTCAAGGTACGTAGTATTATTTTTTCTTCAATTTCCTCTGTTGTTGTCTTTGAATTGAACATGAAGTAGGTGGAATGGGCGCTTCTTGTTGGAGTATGTTAGTGCCCTTTGAGTTGGATTTTCCCCATTTAATCACTCAATTCAGCACTTCAGTGTATGTTGTCCCTTGGGTTAGTTGTTGATTCAAGTGTGCACGACGCTTAAGTATCTTAGCCGTGGCTCAAATGATTTGCATTTGGGCGCATAGGACAACAAATATATACAAATTATCTCTTGAGACAAGCAATATTTGTGTCTTTGATTGTTATACTTGATGAAAGTTAGAACCGAACCGCACCGAACCGAACCGCACCGAACCGATTTGCAACGGCTCGGTTCGGTTTTGAATTATAGGTGGTTCGGTTCGGTTGTTCAAATTTTGGTAAAAACCGACCCGAACCGAACCGTGCTCACCCCTAGTTTCTACTAATAAATTCATCTCTTTCTCTCTTCCTTCAACTATAAAAGTAATTATGTAAATTTAAGCACATCAAAATGGAAAAAGAAAAAAAAAACATTGCACGTGCAGTACACGTGAAGAGAGGTTCTCCTCTCCCTCATTATAAACCTGCTCGTGAGTGCGAACCATCCTCTGCCGTCTCTATTGAAGGGGGAGAAAACAGGGCGATCTCTGAGAGAGAGAGAGAGAGAGAGAGAGAGAGAGAGAGAGATCGAAAATGGGTGAAGCATCAAAAACCGTGCATTCAGCTGTCCTCACTTACACTTCTATGATCTCGCTCCTTACTCTATGCCCTCCATTTGTAATTCTATTGTAAGTTTTTCGCTCCTCTTAGAACACCCCCCC
>BQKN01067539.1:23969-81867 GCA_022839385.1 Asparagus kiusianus | reverse complement strand
ATAGTTCTAGGTCCCATTGATTCTAATGAGATACAAATTCAACTGTCGAACATAATGTGTCAAAAATATTGGCACTTCGCATATACAATTATTCTAAACGTCATGTTTAAAATATAATTCCAAATGATTTACATGATAAAGTGTCGATCCTACAACTGTCTGTTGAATCTTATACTTAGTTTACCTTTTTCCCTGCACACAGGGAATGGAGTTGTATCCTCGCATTGGCAAAAACTTTGATATTAAGGTTTTCACAAACTGTCGGTTCGGGATGATGTCCTGGGCTGTTCTTGCTGTGACGTATTGCATCAAACAGGTAAGTATTGATCTTGTTTTCTCTGTTTTCAATTTAAACTTCAACTCTTAAAAACGAAAAATAAAATAAAATAAAATGAACAATGTGTTGTATCTGTCAAACATCTTTATTATTATAAGGGTTTTTACATCAAAACTACCTTTGCTTTTATCCAAATTGATACGTATAACCTTTAAAGTTTTTTTTATGTACACCACCTTTACTTGCTAACATGTTTGCAATGTCACACCCAAGCCAGTTTTCAACCAAAAAATACGTGAAATGACTATTTTGCCCTCACCATTTTCTTGTTTTTCATCTCCTTCCTCACAACATCCTCCTCTTCTCCTCGTCTTCCCTCTCCCTCCTTCCCTAGCTCCCCTCCCCCTCTCTCTAATCCTCCCTCTTCCTCCCTGACCTCCCACTCTCCCATTCCTTCCAACTTGAAACTAGGATTAGGGTTAGGGTTTGGCGGAGGTGGTGGCCATGGGTTAGGGTTAGAGTTTTGGGGAAGGTGACGACCATGGGTTAGGATTAGGATTAGGGTTTATAAAATAGGAGGATGGAGGAGGTTAGGGATTGGAAGGAGGAAGATGGGTAAAATGGAAATATCTGATTTTTCGTGGGTGAACATTAAAAAAGGTGTGACATTGCAAACATGTTAGCAAGTAAAAGTGATTTACATTAAAAAAAACTTTGAATGTGGTAAGTATCAATTTAGGTAAAAGTAATGGTTGTTTTTTTTTTATGTAAAAACCCTTATTATAATGCAAAATCTCTAGAGGTGTGCGGTTGAAATTGAGTTGTATCATGTCTATCTTTCATGGTTTCACTTAGAAAGATGTCAAAGTTCTATAAGATCAGTAAATCGCCACTGAAGTTGTTAAAATGTTTCCTTTGGAGAGACTGGTCATATAATTTGATTAAGAGACATGTGGTTGGATTAATTCACATCTTTCTTAATGTTTCGATGTAGATCATCCTTAATATCACTCTTATCGTTAAAACATCATATCTTAAAACTCTTCATTATGTGTTATTTGACATATGCGAAGAAATTTATTGCTATCTATCTTCAGATTATTCATAGACGTTGTATCTTTTATTTAATGCTGCTACATTCTTGGTGCTGAATACATTTATTCTTTCAATTACCTTTAAATGTATATGTATGGCTGTAAAGAATGAGAAAGCAAATTCCTCAACTGACATCAAGTAATTCCACAGTTACCAAATTATGAAGGTATGCTACTGACTGGTGCTGTAGACGACAGTGAATTTAATGCACAGCATATAGAGCGTCAATTTGGCAGATTATGCTCATATGTTGCATACTAATCTCTATGTATAACTGTTTGCGAAATAGACCAAATAGGATTTATGTTTTCCTATGATGATATTACAAAAAAATGGGTGTTATCTAAAATACGATAATTACATGGAATGACTTTTAATAAAGTTATTTGTCATCGCAGTATGAAATGAACGGGAGAGTGGCTGATTCTATGCTTGTAAATACTGTACTGATGCTGGTATATATCACTAAGTTCTTTTGGTGGGAAGCTGGATACTGGTGCACTATGGATATTGCTCATGATAGAGGTAAGCACACATCTCTGGGTGGTCTGTTTAAGTGTGTGTTGTGCCATATTTGGGATTGAACATTAAAGAAAAGTCTTCCCTAATGTCTGATAAAAATGTGGTCATGTTAATTCCGAAGTTTTAAATATTTGCAGCATTATTACTCTAAACCAACTTAAGAAACCAAGTCTCTAGTTCTTTGTATATATTCCAAATCTTTCTAGCTTCTCTTTGGGGGGTTACTTCCATCAAGTTGAGGAGATGAATTTTCTCTATATGCCAACATAGATTCTCCATTTTCTTAATAATATCTTACAGTTCCTGTCTCTTTGAGTATGTTGTTGTAAAGTAAAGTATGCTATGAATCTTATGATTGTATATGAGGAATTAATATCCGTATACAACTGAGGTCAATTGTATGGAGAAAAACTCAAGATGCCTGAAGGATTCAACTATATTCCTCCCTAAATTAGTTATTACTAGGTAAGCATATTTGAAACACCAAAGAAAATAAGGGGAAAGATGGATTGTATATAATATGTAGTATCTGCCAACATGATTCATCTCCGAGAAGATCCCAATGGCATAAAATCGACAGCGATGACTGTCGTACATCAGTTAACAAAGACATAATTACTAGTGTGATACATAACACCTCTAAACTTAATAGCTCAATCTCTTACCATTTCTAATCTTACTTCAAAAAAATGTGATTAACATCAAAATCCACTTCAGATAGTTGGAGAATAGAAGTGTCCAATAACATATATGATCTACAAATCTAGTTATGACTTTGTGGTTTGTACTCTTTCCATCGTCAAACTATTCTAATCACACATGTTTCTATTCCTTGTTTGCCATGAATTGTCTAATCCTGATAATTTTGTTTCCATTTGGTATTCATCAGCTGGATTCTATATTTGCTGGGGTTGTTTAGTGTGGGTCCCATCAGTCTATACTTCTCCTGGGATGTATCTTGTCAACCATCCTGTACATCTGGGTAATGAGGTAAACATATATCCATTTGAAACTTATGTGGAAGAAAATGTCTCCTTAGTGGATGAACATGAGTAAACGATTATTTGTTTAATCACTCTTCCAGACTCGTGTATGTTTAGGAGTTCATGCTCTTTATATTTATTGTACTGCAGCTTGCTCTCTCCATACTTGTAGCGGGTCTTCTGTGCATATATATAAACTATGATTGTGACAGACAAAGACAAGAATTCCGTAGAACAAATGGGAAATGTCTCATCTGGGGAAAAGCTCCATCAAAGGTCCAAAAACTTTATCATGATATAGCAGTTTTCGACATTTTTTAAAATTTTGTGCATCTTTCATTCATGTATCTTTCAGTATTTTTTATTTTGAATTTCTTTGCTATCTTTCTTTTCTTTTCCTGATTTGCTTTTTGCTAATTGTTACAGATAGTGGCATCCTATACTACCACAAAAGGAGAAACAAAAACCAGCCTTCTTTTGACTTCTGGATGGTGAGCTCTAAGAGAACTTTTTTTCTTTTCAACATATTAGAATAAGATTCTAAATTCTAGTATCAAAACACAAGACTCTTTAGTTGAATTCCAGTTCCATCTGAATACCTCTTGGATCAAATTATGCCCTGCCAAGTGTGGAATTATGTTACATGGGAAGTGTGTTTTTCCCCCCGGGTGTTCCAGCCTGAACTCTAATGATTGGTTTTGATAGGTGGGGTTTGGCTCGTCACTTCCACTATGCACCAGAGATTGCAGCTGCATTTTGTTGGAGTGTACCAGCCCTTTTTAACCATGTAAGCATGTTCCATTCTGATACATGGGGTATTCAAGATTAATCCTCATTCTGCAGGACATTTCTGATTTTGTTTCTTTGCTTGATCTCTTTCAGTTCATTCCCTATTTCTATGTTATGTTTCTGACCATTCTCCTGGTTGACCGAGCCAAGAGGGATGATGATCGTTGTTCATCGAAGTAAGTTTGCTGAACCCATTTCTATAAAATTTGATCTGTCGAAAATTCAGTTATATGTGGATACACAGTTTAAGTGGTCTGAAAGTTGTCATCATTAGCATGCATGTCGTGAACACATGAGCTATTGTTGTTATGGTATCACTATGTTTTATTTTGGTTATTCAATTAGTTCTTCTATCCGTTAGGATTGTTGCTGTTTTCAGCATAAACATACAAGTGGTATTTTGGGTTAACGGTCTCAATTTTGACTTCATCCCCCTTACATTTCACCTACAACTAGCCAGGCAGCTCTGCCCACACGCTCATACCTCACTAGACAATCTCAAACCAAGTGAGATTCCCCATAAGAAAATAATATGTCAAATTAGAATTTACTCATAAGAAAATGATACGTCAAATTAGAACTTACTTAAGACATGTAGTGCTCCCTTATGATCTTAAGATTTTCTATATTAGATTCAGGGCTAACATGATTTCTTGCAATCTTCTCAAGTACTCCCAGGTGCTTATAAACTTTCCACTAGCTTAACCAGCATTTTCTAAGATATACTTATGTTATGCCTTACCAATATTCGAAAAATCGTGCATAGCTATGCTGTTGCCACATAAGGATAGTGTGCTCCATTTATTCGATGTACTAATGTCAAGCAACATCATTTCTTTTGTTTGGTGAGCAATTTCAGGTACAAAAAGTACTGGAAGATGTATTGCGATAAGGTGCCTTACAGAATCCTTCCTGGGATCTACTGAGGTCTTGGTTGGACATCTTGACGCTCATCCTAATATATATATTGCCTTCGGCCTTATCCATCAGTTCCTCTTTTTTGTAATAATACATTTAATCCTTGCTTTGTCAATGTCAGCATGTATGTTTAAACACGCATAATGTATGATGTGAGAATGAAACATAAACCATCTAGATGAGCTGGAAGTTTGGATAAAATTCTTAAAGCCTCTAGGCGATGTCGTCGATTGGCATGCACGTGGAGTTGCATTAGGTGAAAACATTCAACATTGGTTGATGTTTTTGCTTGATATAAGCGTTTACACAATGAACGTCTATGGCTTGATATTATCCGGAGATGACAGTGAAGTGAGTCCGTTTTCTAAAAGTTTTCATTAGATGATTCTGGTGGGAGGATCAGATCGAATTAGATTCAAAATAATGACGTCTCGTGTTATGGAAGTTTTTGTTATAAAGCCTTATTTTGCCTGTATGAGATTCCTCGTCTTTACTTCAGCTAACCTTTTACTCTCATTTTATAGAGAGAACCCAGTTTGACGTTAATATATATTGAATACAGATCCCTATAAAAGATTATGTCAAGCTTACTGTTCGTTCATTCTTTTTATGCTTTCTTTGACACAATTAAACATGTTCGTAGTTTTGGTTGTTTTTTCCTCCTAGTTTTCAATCATTCAGTCTTTTGGTGATTCGATTTATCCTCCTACTGCAGAAAAGGTAAACTTTTAGATACAAATACTGAATTGATCTAGAATTTCAAATCTTAATAGTTTGATACTAGCCTGTCGATTTTTGAGGCTATTTGTAGGGATGGCAAAATGAACTCAAAACCAATTACCTATCCATACCCACCCGCCAAATGAACCATCCAAACTCACTCATTTAGTTAAATGAGTCATAAATTGGTGAGTATAGTTTCTATTAAAGATAAATGGGTCATTAATGGGCGGGTTATTACCCATCAATTTACCCGTTTAGATAGATATTATTTTAAAAATACCCTCAACGCTTCAACAATTACAAAACTTATTTTTAAAAGTAAAATTATAGAAAATACTTAAAATGACAACAATCCTTTAAAATTTTGAGATTTGCAAAAAACACCCTCCAAGTTTAAAATATTATAAAAACGCCATCAAGAGTTAAAAATTATAAAAAAACTATTAAAATTTTCTAACCTCACAGATGACACATGAAATTCAAAAATTACCAATAGCCCCCTGAAATTTTATAATTTGTAAAAAATACCCTTAAAATTGTAGAAAATAAGAAAAACACCCTCAAGACTTCAAAATTACCAAACAATCTCAGAGTTTTCTAAACTTGCAAATGACACATGAAATCTAAAATTTTCAATAGTCCCCTATAAATTTAAAATTTGTAATTAACACCCTCAAAGTTTTAAATTTTTAGAAAACACCCTCCATAGTTTAGAATTACAAAACCATCCTGAAATTTCAAAACCTACAAATGACACATGAAATCCAAAAATTACTAGCATCCCCCTGCAAACTTATAATTTACAAAAAGCACCCTTAAAGTTTAAAAATTGCAAAAAGCACCCTCAAGAGTTCAAAACTACAAAAAATCGTAGAATTTTCTAAACTTGCAAATGACACATGAAATCTAAAAATTTCAGTAGTCCCCTATAAATATCAAATTTGCAAATAACACCCTCAAACTTTTAAAATTTGTAAAAAACACCATCAATGATATATAAATATAAAAAATAGGCGCTCACAATTCCTTTTGGAGGAACACGCTCAAGATTTAACTGTTGCATATATAGTTGGTCTTTGATGCC
This sequence comes from Asparagus kiusianus, assembly GCA_022839385.1. Lineage (NCBI taxonomy): Eukaryota > Viridiplantae > Streptophyta > Magnoliopsida > Asparagales > Asparagaceae > Asparagus > Asparagus kiusianus. The sequence goes on along the minus strand of BQKN01067539.1, from coordinate 75,476 downwards.
TACATGACTTTCTTTTTGGAGGAACCCGTCTCATATTCTTAATTTAATGTTAAGGTTAGGTACATTTGCTACGTGTGGATATTGGAGAATTTGGAAGAAAGTTAGGGAAAAAGTTATATGTTTATGCTTTAATCTAGTTTGAGTAATTAGAACCATTGTTATTTGCGATCAGTGAGTTGAGATATTGACGCACAAAAGAGATTTTCCTAAGTAGTCGACTCAATTGAGAAATAAATGTTTATAGAAACCCCCTAAAAGTTTGTAAAAAATCCCCTAAAAGTTTGTAAAAAACCCCTGAAAGTTTACAGAAAACCCTCTGAAAGTTTACTAAAAACCCCCTGAAAGTTTGCTAAAAACCCCCTGAAAATTTGCAGAAAACCCCCTGAAAGTTTGCTGAAAACCCCCTAAAAGTTTGCAGAAAACCCTTGAAAGTTTGCATAAAACCCCCTGAAAGTTTGCAGAAAACCCCCTGAAAGTTTACAGAAACCCCCTTAAAGTTTGCAGAAAACCCCCTGAAAATTTGCAAAAAACCCCTAAAAATTACAGAAAACCTCCTAAAAGTTTGCAGAAAACCCCCTAAAAGTTTGCAGAAAACCCCCTAAAAGTTTGCAAGTAGATTCCTAAAACTTATATATATATAGAAACATCATAATCATAATTAAATGGGTTATTGGGTCACCCATGAACCACCCATTTAGTAAATGGATGGTTAAGAACTGACCCATTTAGTAAACGCTAAATGGGTCATAAATGGTTAAGTGGTTATAAATGTGCCCACCCATTTATGACCCAACAAAGAACCAACCAAAACCACCCATTTGACATCCCCAGCTATTTGAAAGCGATCTCTCCCCCTCTGTATTTAACCAATTTGCCCTTGCTGTTGATTCTCGCAGGTGGCATCTTGTTCCCTGCTCATACCGCACCCAACTCATGCATCTGCAGCCTCTCGTTCATCATCTCCTCTAGAGTTCGCAATTTTTTGACTCTCTCTCTCTCTTCTCATTTTCGTCAGTTTTCTACTCAATTTAAATTTCCTCATCCAGAAAACACGCCGTGCCATCAATTTATGATCCATTTTGTACACGCACTACTGTTCCAGAGTCCAACTAATTGCTTTCCCATTGACACAAGCAGCAAAAATTATCCAATCTCATTCTCAACGACACAGGCAGCAAAATATTCTCGGCTGATGACGCTTGTTCATTTATAGTTTGATTCTTGTTCCAAATAGAATCTACAAAGACCACACCCACAACGACAAATATCTTTTCATTAGTCTCAGAGCGTAGAAAGTATCCAGTAGAACAAATCCAGTAAACACATTGCATCCAAAAGATAGCAACTCTTAGATCGGTAAATTTTGAAATCACTAGGGTAATGACCCGGGAATACTTATCCTTTCGGATCACAGTGGACATGATCTTTTGAACAGTTTTCCCTCGGATCAGATCAAGCTCAGACCAGCTCATTAAAACCCAACTCAAATTGGCAGATAGCATCATCTTAATGGAAGGAAATTAGGCCAGGATCTCTTCCCTGCTTTCTTTTCTCCATCCAAGGAACTTCAAGGGGTGCGTGCAAGCCACTGCTGGTTAAATTATCATTATTTGAAAAAGAAAGAATTGCACAAAAGAACAGGCAAACACATCCCAATTTATTGTCAGTGTTTTTATGAAGGAATTGGCAACTCATAACCTGAGGCATGCACAGATCCAGACCCAGCAACAGTAATAATGCCATAATTGGTAAGATAAGACAACGTTATTTAGAAGCATACGTGTAGAAGGGAGCATAAACTGGTCCCCGGTTGTGTACTCTGACAAAGGTACTGGATTAGGAACAAAATACACACTGATAGATAATTGCGTACCCTAAACATAATTAGGTGCTTGCAATTGATCTGTACCACAAGCGAAAATCATTAGTATTAATGGAGTGTCCTCTGAAATACTGGAGGTACCATTATGAGGAAAAATTTTATTATCCTGTCCTTGATTCGAAGATATCAAAACCAGCATGGAATTCACACGAACTTTGATGAGTCAGAATAACAAGAAGAAAAACTTTATAAACTTTTGCTAGGAAATTTTATACAAAATACTTCAAGACTCAAAAGAGATCAAAGATTGAACTATTTTAACAATGTTAATTAAATAACTTGCATGTACTATTGCTTCTTAAATGCAAAAGGACGCATATTATTAAATAGTAAAGACTAAGAACATTCCCAAAATTTATTCTTAAAATGACAGTATACATTTAACTTACAAAACTGCCACTTCTTGTTCTTATCAGAGAGTTTACAAGGAATGCGAAGATAGTAATGAAAGACCTCACTCATGAATTGAGGATATTTACATCATAGTGATGACTAGAGATAAAGGAAAATAGGCCTAGAAGCACTTTTTCTCTTCTTATTGCTAGGCCAAGAAGAATGATAATTACAATATGCGTACATAAATTTAAATACACAGCTAACCTCACATCTCGGACAATATGTTGCTAATTTTTCGGAGTTCCTTGAGGGCTGCCATTGCTTTGGCCTGCCCTTTGCTCCCAAGAATGTTGCCAGTTTGGCCTCGATCTTGCTGGAAGACCGACTCAATCACCTGCATAATACAGAAAAAAGGGTTTTGACAGTTAAATACTACAGTGACCTTTTGATGGTTAAGATCTGTTAAAATTCCTGAGCAAGAAACAGGGTTGAATGATGAATCCACGTAAGAGTCTCTTTTACCCTTTTTTCCAAAAAAAAATAAAAAAATAAAAAAATAAAAGCGAAAGCTAAAGAAAATCTATCTGAAAATGTTTTGAAAAGAATCAGTCCACGCTATTCATTTCATCATTTGAAGGTTCTACGAAAATCAAAAGATTTCAAAGCAGCATAGCAATTTAAGCGATTAATCCCTGGACAAAACACCAACCAACCTTGAGGTGTACAAAAAATTGGAATACAGTTAGCAAAAATATTAAGTTTCATCTGGTGAAAATCAGATAATCAGCAAAAGAAAAAGTCAAAAGTATTAGAACAAGCAAATGCAACCCATTTGAACAATAATATTAACAAATAAATGCTATACCTGAATATTCTCAATCATGGATTGTCCAAGGTTCTTCAGGGTGCCCATCACTTTCTTGTCTCCAACTTCTATCCTTGCAGTATCTCCAGAAGAGTTGCATTCTGAAGTTGAAGTCCCATTACTTTGATTACAGACATTTTCAACATTTAATGCCCCTTTCTCCGAGTTTGGTTCACCAGAGCTTCTGCCGAACCTTAAAAACCACTGTAACTTACCAGATAGTGGCTTCCTGTCCTTTAATCCTGCACCCTGTTTCACTTCTGCATCTTTAACAGGTACAATTTCACTTGTGCAAGCAGCAGTAGCATTAGTAGAACAGGTAGATTCCACATCTTGATTATCTTCCACTTGATTGGTGTCTTCATCATTGTCTGCGACAGAAGAATTTGAAGTAAGACTACTCTTCTCCGAATCATTATCAGGGTCATTTTCCATAATATGAGGACTATTGGCTGTAGAGAACACAGAAGAGTTCTCTCCACTCAAGCATGTTTCTTCTGTCGTACAATCAGACAACCTCCCTGCAACAGATTGATCAGTGGGTTCATCAGGTAGAGACTTCTCTCTGTCCACGTCTATAGGGCGAGGCTCATTTTCCTTAGCAAGTTCTGGAACTCCATTAGGTTTCGGGTTATTATTTGCATCAGTAAAATCATCAAGAAGTCTACGCCTAACAGTAGAAGACCGAGAATCCTTTTTAGTTGCTGAAGGATATGACCCAGTCCTCGCTAAACCAAACCTATCTCCTAATAGTTTCTTTATCTTTCCATGTGACACTGGATGACTACCATTCTTTGGAGATGATATTTCCTCATGAAGCACTCTCCACTTCTCCTCCCAATAACTATCAGGTAACGACTGGTTTGGAGTTTTAGGCGAACATGCATCAGTTGGAATGCTCCTGGCTCTGCTAACCTCTCGCTTTGAACTATTCTCTGGTGGAGACAAGATGTTTGCCTCAAGAGCAAGAGACTGCCAAGCCTTTGCCTTTTCTATCAGCTTTTTAACATCTACTTTCTTTGGAAAGTTGAGCAATCTCTGGAGGCAAGAGGTGGCTATCTCTGTTGCTAATAAAGAAGATCTCAAGTGAAGAAGCATTGAAACAGCCATGGCCAAAATGAAGGCTCCACGAGGAGAGCACAAGATTTTGAAATTGCACTCATGTTCATTCTCTACAGAAGAAATATTTGAAGAAGAAAAAAGTGTGTCCCATATTAGCAAGAGGTCATCAAGAGAGAACTCCCGGCCAAAGAGGACACGAAGCCACCTAAGTGCAAAATACTGGGGTTCAACACCAAGCTCAACTAGGTGGCTATGGAGAGAAGAGTCTACAATAGATAGCAGATGGTACAAAGCTGCTGAGGCTTCAATCACAGGAGGTAAGCCTGTGCTAGATCCAACCATAGGAGTAGGGGTGAAGAAGTCGGCCATTGCAACCACTCCACGAGCCCCACTCATCAGACCATCAAACATACAATATGCATCATGCTCCATGAATCGCTCTGAAAGGATCACACCTAACTCGCCTTCAGCTCCATAGACATCACTTAGCAAGAACAATTCCTTGGTTTCTGGATCAAGATCGTCAAGGCTGGTGACTTTGGGGTAGTCTTCTGGAAAGTTATCACTGTCACTCCTAGAATCGCAGCTAGACGACTTCATGAATCGGTAGTTGGAGACAAGGTCACCCTCGGGAAAGTTCATCTCGTCAAATTCATCATTGAAGCAGTCTTCATAAAGTGCTCGGACTTGAGACAGGTATTTGAGATCAACATGGAGCACATAGAGTAGGGGAGCCAATAGTTCATGCATTCCTATTTCAGATAGCGATATATCAGGACAAATTTTTATGCTTAACAAAAAAGAAACACTAAATAAAAGTTCTAAGGCATGGACAAAAGAGTATAGTGACATTCTACAAACATATGATGGTGTAAACTAAATACGAAGACAAGAAGAAATCATTTTACCCTATGTTGCATAAAGACGTGGACAGGTATGGATATGAATATGGATATAAACACACAGAACTTCGTTACAATGTAACATATGTAGGAAGTGATATTTAGCCATTGTTCAGTAACTGGGTTACAACCTAAACCAATTAAACCTAAAAGACCAAACAGTGTCCACTTCGGAACTTTGAACCCGAAATATTGAAATTTTGGATTATGGCACCAGTAGGTGTGTCGAACATGGTATCCATAGCATGCACATGTAGCGCGTCTGTCCGACATGTGTGAAACACGGCATGGAATCCATAAAGAAATATTGATGCTTTAGATCTTCTATCAAAATTCTTCCAGGTGTTCTTTACAAGTTTCTTTCTCCATTTGATTATCCCTTCCTCATGTTCAACTAACAGCCTAAATATCTTAGCTAGGTCTTTGATCAAAGTCCATTATGCTCTATGAAATGAATGGTGCAAAATATGTTTTTGAACGGTATAGAATCATAAATATGATAGAATGTATCCCTCTGAACCTAGGGTTAGCATGGTGTGTAGGGAGATAATTCGAACGCTCTGTCTAGACTCTTCTCTGCAGTATAATGAGTGCTCCTTGATTGTGCAAACTTATCTCCTACTTGCTACAATCAATATTGGGAACCAATCCTTAAAATTTGGCCATCCCTTTAGTTGAGCAAACATTCAGAAGAGCTGTGCTCCATCTATTACCCCATTTTCTTGGGATAAGGATGGTACTGATGATAAGTTACAAGATGATGGAGGCTCTCAGGCTTCTTAGCCATGCTATTACGGCAAAAGCTCCTCTATAATGATGGTTATCCCTTGTCAAGAAAAAAATCATAAACAATATGATATAAACAGTAGTAAAATTTGGTCCCCTTATTTTTCAGCGGAGTTACACTATCTATTGCCCCGTATTGTCGGGTAAGATGATAGGCATGGTATGGACAAAGCATTGAAAACTTCTACAATACAATATTTACAAAATGAAACATAAAAATCTGCTGCATAATAACCATTTAACAGGTCTTAATAGCATACCTTGTCTATATCCATATTCTGGGTGTCTAAGGCACCATACCAACAATATTCTTCTTAACATGGCCTGGCATGCCGGTGACTGAAAATAGTTCTCATGCTCTGGATACAACCGCGACAAATCATTGTCAACCAATTTCTCCAACTCTGCATTTCGGAAGAATCGACCCCATGTGCTATCTGAAAGTTTACATAGAACAACATTAACATGTTAACTTGGCAATTGAATAATAAAACACCCTTTTCTGAACAGTAATAGGATTTGAAGTGTTCTTTGGACTCGTGGAGGGTGAATTAATTTATGACCAAATAGTTGCAAGGTCATAATTGAAAATAGCTAAAACAAAAATGGGAGAAGAATCTACAGAAAAGTAAAATGGAAGGAGAAAAGGAAGACATCTTACATACGATCCATTTAAATTTAACGAGATAAAAAGTCAACAAGTAGCATGCCTGGATTTTGAGATAAAGGGTTGTCCATAGTAAGATCAGGAGATCTGTTGCCATCTTTTGGGAGATGAAGGTCAATGAGTAGATGCCGTCTCAGACTTGCATACCTTTAAATAGAAGAATCAGACATATTTCTAATCAAAACATAGGCAACATAAACATAACTGAATCATTCATAAGAGTTAAATAGGTGAAGTGGAACTACTCGAAGTGTCTTGTATTTGGCAATCAACAAGAATTTGGTTTGAAGTAAAAATTAATGAAAACTGCAAAACAATTACACATTGTACAGAAAAAAATAGCGTATAGCAAACGAAAAGATGTAAACCAAATATTTATTCCATCTCCTACCAAAAATATAGGCATCAAATGAAAAAAGAGACGATAGCAAAAAAAAATATGAACATTAGCAGGAAACAAACTCACTCATCAATGTCATACAAGTTACCTCCCACTCGAAATCTATATAGGAGATGAATACCCTGCATAACTTACAGCAATAAGCTATCTCCCAGAAAAAAGGGGAAATATTAAAAGTGATGCTTTACAAATCCCAATTTCTTCAAAGATTGAAAACCAAAGAAGCACGACATCTAACAAGATAATCAAACTATTCCCTCTAGTTTAAAGTCAAGATTAAGTATTACAACAGACCTACAGAAAGATCCGCAAAACTTCACTATGATAAATCAAACAGAAATTTACAAAGAAAAGAACTTGGCTAAATCCCTCATCCTTATTTCGCTTCATACAAGATGAGAACAACTGTAAATTTTATCTAATAGTTCCAACTTATCAAAACTAATAAAAAAAAAGTTAAATATTTTTGGATATCTATATTGCATTCAAACATAGCAAAAATCGAGACAACATGGCCAAGTGAAAAATACCAAATAACATATTGAATCTACAAAAACCTAGATAGGATGAGTTATAAGCACAATTCAAGCAGGATTAAAAAAACCCATAAAACCTAACCTCCTCCTGCAATCAGCAGCAACACGACGAAGCTCCTCGATCGAAGCGGGCGGAGACGACGGAAGAATCCCTAGATCAACTCGCCATCGAACCCCTCTTAGATTAGAAAACCTCAAATTATCCGACTCCTGAAGCGATGCCTCCCTAAATGGAAGCTCGGCTGGAGCTGAGGACATTATCCTCTCTCAAATCCCCCCCAACCGAAGGAGCAAACTTTGTGATCAGAACGGGGATACAAATTCTCGAAATCTTGGGGAGTATTTTGGGAAGAACTTTGGGGATTTTTGAGGAATAGGGGTTTTAGAGTTTAGAAAATTGCGGCCTTTTTTATCTCATTTCGCTTGTATGAGAGAGAAGAGGAGGAGCTCTTTTTCCTCCTTTCCCTTTGCTTCTTTCTCTCTCCTTTCAACCTTTGAAGAGAGAGATGAGGGAGAGAAAGGGGAGAAATCAGAAAAATTTCAATGAGGGGGGTAAAAAGGGAAAGGAGGAAAATATTTATTGGACCCAAGACGCAATGAGCTGTTTTATCCTTCCTTTTCTTTTTCTCTTTCTAAAATCCACAGTCACAAGACATTACGAAACGAGTTACGAGCATCGATCACGTTTCATTATTTGGAAACTTTTACTTCCCTGCCCTCTCATTACACGTGCATGCTCCGGTTGCGTCCAATACCCCTCTCTCTCTCTCTCTCTTTATATTTTGTGATTATTGATTAAAAGGTTTGTGTATTAGATCTAACTAATTGTATGCAATATGCGGTGATGAACTTGTTGAAACGATGCACGATACTGTTATTAGGGTATTGATTAGTAGAATGTTCCCACTAAATTATTTCCATATTACAAAAAATAAAAGTGAAAAGTTGATGATTTCATGAACAGAGCCCGCACTTTGCTCTTTTGTAGTGCTAGAGTAATTTGAGAGAGACCAGTGTCGTTAGCATTATTCTTCTTATTAAAATTTTAATAAATGCTTTTAGGTTTTCTATGGTTTTCCTTTTTCCTTCTTTTTCAAAATTTACCTTTATACTATGCTCTTGCTAGTCCAATTAACATAATGTGAGCTGGATTCTTTGTTGAGTTTTGGAATGGATTAATGTTACCCAATTATTTCTTTTATCAAGTTGACTTCAAAACATCTTAATTTGGTCGTCTCACAAACCTACTTGTATGTCAAGCAACTCCTTTTAAAATGAAAATAGATATTGTGGTAACTTCATAAATTGTCAACTTCTTCTTCATAGTAAAATTATAGTTTACAGGATCTAATAAACAACCAAAAATTTGTATTGTTATTGAATCAAATACAAATATTAATTACTAATACATTCTCGTTTTCGTTTTTTATTTTGACCCGCAGAGAATGATGATAGCTGTAAAAAAAAATAACAATAATACAGTTTATCCACAAAATTAGAAGAAAAAGAAAAAAAGAATGGAATTATCCTAACAAATATACCAAGCATCTCCAAAAGAATATTAGGTATAACTCACAAACAGATTCCTAAGTAACACTCCATTTGCTAATAGAAGTGATTTCGTGTTGTCTCTCTCAAAGCATCCAAAGTGAGTACAGCTATTGAGAAGTAGGGTACGTCTATCACTTCCACTGTTTCTGTGGAGTAATAAGATACAGAAATATTCTTTATAATATGCTTTTATTTTGACCAGCCACCAAATTGCCATCTAAGAATTCGTCAGGAAACTGTATATGCATGAATTATGTCATGTGTTGATAAAGATGTTTTACTTCTTAATTCTTTGAGTGCACTGAAGCTTCAATCTTCAATCATTGTTGTAGTGGTTGTCAGACACAGACAATTTTAGGTTCAATCAAGATTTAAGAAAGGTGACATCCATGAGAAGTGTTTGTGATTTACCTCTTTAGGACCTGTTTGTTTACACAAAAGTAGCAAAGAATTAACTGAAGTTGAGAAAGTTTCTTCTACTTCAAGCAAAAAATTATGTTTGTTTTTCCGAGAAGACTACTTCAGCTACTTCCATAAATGCAGATATGACGTCTAGATGGCACTCATATTTCCTAGATTTTTTTCCGTCTTTGAAAGCTCAGAAGTAGAGGGGAAGTGGATAAAAAGTAGGGTCTACTTAAATTAGAAATTTATCAAGGGCGTATGATCTTAAATAATATATTTAATTTCTATCCAAACAAACAAATAAATAAATAAAGATGATGAAGTATTATTTTTGCTACTTCTAAAAATATATGAAACAAACAAAATAAGTACTACTTTCGTTACTTTCTACTTCATAATTAAGGAAGCTACATTTTTAATCCACTTTTTACTTCTAATAGTTACATCCATCCAAACGGGCCCTTAATTTATTTTGTATGCGAAAAATTGAATTGTTAAATCTACTAAGTAACAATATAATCGGAGCATTCTCCTTTGTATCTCGAAAGGGATAGGGTTGTGACAGCTTCCTTCGTAAATAAAAGGGTTATTCTCTAATTAATCCAAGGGATGGATCAGTGAATCTAGTAAATTTTTAATGAATTTGATTCGTGTACTCGTATCAGACTAATAACCGTTTGCATACCCTCCTAACAACCTGTAACCAAGATCTTCTGGGCTTATCTCTAGGTCTCATTTCTCCATTAATTATGATCATATCATCAAGGAAAAATAATAAGAAAATCCTGTCCTTATATTTATACTAGATTTGGATTCTCTTCACTACTAAAACAATAATGGAGGGGCTACTATTTAATTATAACCATTAGTTTTCTAATTGATGGCTATGATTTTTGCTTTGGGTGTAAATTAAGAATGAGAGCAGTACCCCGGGTATAGTGAGCATTAAATTTAGATTGTATGACAATCATCCATTAGATAATCAATAGTTAGGATTAATAGTAGTGGTCTCTTCACTATTTTTTTTATAGTGGAGAGGGTCCAAATAAATCATGCCTAAGATTGTGAAACATATATAAGGGTCTGTTTGTTTGCCTAAAAAAAGTGGGAAATCAAAGAAATGAAAAACTATTTCTAAGAAGAATTGTTTTGGGAGTGTTTGGTTTCCTAAAAAAGAAGAAAATAAAAAAATGAAGATGAGATGAGATGAGTTGTCACCTTATTATAGGATGATGTGAGTGATCTTTTAAGAAAACTTGTTTTGATGTTGTTTGGTTGGCGAAAAAAATAAGGAAATGAATTATAAGAAACTAATTTCTTGTAATAGGTTGTTTTCTTTTGTTTGTTTCATTCTTAAAAATAAGAAAATAGATGAGATGGGATGAGTTGTCATTATATTATTGGATGATGTGACTCACACTTAAAAAAATTATTTTCCTAACTTTTTGGGAGGAAATAGGTGGAAATGAAATGTTAATGAGATGACATGAGTTGTCACCATCTTATTGGATGATGTGAGTGATTTGAAATAATGAGATGAGATGAGTTGAGTGATGTTGTGGATGAAAATAAAATTTTATTAGATGTGGTGGATGAGTTGTTAGATAAAAATAATATTTTATTAGATGTGGTAGATGTGGTGAACGAGTTGTTGGATGAAAATAATATTTTATTAGATGTGGTGGATGGGTTGTTGGATAAAAATAATATTTTATTAGATTTTGTGGGTGAGGTTTAGGAATGAAAATGGATGAAATTGTACTTTTTGAATTTTCTTGATTTTCATTTCTATTTCTTGGTTTTTTAGGAAATAACCAAACAGGCAGAGGAAAAGTCAAACACCTTTTATTATTATTCCCAAGGTAGGAAAATACAATATGCAAGTGGCCAAATATAAATCCTGTTCATGACCTAAAAAGTAAGGTGCAGCAAAATTCAGCAATACAACTAGGTCAAAACGTAGGCTCGTTTAAAATGATAAAAAAATTTGGTGACAAGTAATTTTATTTTTTTATTTATTATTTTGTTTTTAGGTCCATTTGTTCACCTAGCTTTACCTTTAAACTCAAGAATTATTAGGTGTATCTTTAAACCCAACTTTCTTTTTGTATTTATCTTTAAACCCAATTTTAAAATATAATACTCTCATATGTGGGTCCCCCTATATAAAGAAATTGGGTTTAAAGATAAATACAAAAAGAAAGTTAGGTTTAAAGATACAACTTATAATACTTGGGTTTAAAGATAAAGGTAGGTAAACAAATAGACCTAAAAACAAAAAGCCCTTATTATTATTATTATTTCCGCTAACTCAGTTGTTACTCTCCCGAGTAGTAAAAGAAGGAAAAAAAAGCAGCAACGCCCATTTAAGAAACAAAGAATTTACGCTTCGCCTTAGATCTCAATCCTTCAAAATGTCTCACATATCTCATTTATTTGGAAAGGAATTAAAAATTCAATGATCATGCATAAAGTTTCACCATTATCATATGGCCACATATGCCGCATCTTTCCGTGACAAGAGCAACGACTACGCCACCTAGTAGTGACAAAAATGAGGCTCGATCTTCATGCTGGAAAATATAATTGATCATAGAAATTATACATATGTGTGGTCCCTCTAAACTTAGGGGGTGTTTGGTTCAATTTCTAAAAATTATAGGAAATGTTTTCCACCTAAAATATGATTTCCTTGTATTTCTTAAAATAATTATAGGAAAAGTTTTGAGAAATCAAAAAGTACCAATTTTCTTGTTTTTTGTACTTTGCTTGTTTGGTTCAAAACAAGAAAATAGCTCATAACTTTATAGAAAATAACAAGATTTGGTAGGTTTTTAATTAAATATGGTATGCGTCAGATTTCTGGTGATTTCCTCTCATTTTGAGAGGAAATTGCTTTTTGTAAAATTTGGTAGGTTTTGATATTTTATAGAAAATATTTCTGTAAATTTTTTGTTGAACCAAACACAATTTACAGAAATCACTGAAAAACTTTTAATTACAAATTTACCATTGTCAGATATTTTGAGAAAAGATTTCTCAAAAATTGTGCAACCAAACAGCCCCTTATAGTAAAAGAAAGAACTAAAGAACTTTTGTCACGCCGATGACAACAACATTTCCTTAAAAATAATTGAGTACAGACATTGCTGTAACTCATGAGCGCATCTGGTAATGCAACAACATCACACATAAAATGCTGTTGCTGTTTTGCACCGACGCGGATTTTTGATGATCACGTGGCGGTGAGATTTTGTCAGTGGTAATTAATTACTTCGTTGAGACGAAGAAGAAGTTGATAGTTGTGATGATAAGGGGTGATGACGATGCACCGGCACGATACTCAAAGGCAATTATATATAGATTTTGTCATATCCCAGTTTATTAATAGAAGATACCCTTCTAAAGATTTAATTGAGATCTAATTACAAGGGTCTGCTCCGTAACTTTACACTAGTTCCATTAAGATCTTATATTAATTAGGGTTGGACTAACATATAGATGATCCAAAGACAATATAGTTAAGAGTCTCTTTGACTCTTTCTCGAACTAAAAACTAGTTTAATTTGCATAGGTTTTTACCAAATACATTTTAAGCCGTTGTCAAAGTTAGTGAGTGAGCTGTCAAACAAATTTTTAAGAGGCAAATTTGAGTTGTACGATGGCTCAACAACAAATTTGAGTTCTAGCTAATTGCCAGTTTGATATTGTTTTTTTAGATTGTTTCTACTTATGTTTTAAAGAAATAGTGAATAATGGTGTTTCGCAAGGCTTATAATTTTACACACTCGTGAAATTTTCATTGTTTTTAAGAAGGTGCTTTTAGAATCAACTTAGGGATGCTTTCAAAAGTTGTTTTTTTAGTTTTTAATATCAAATATGTCATTTAACTTTAGACATTGTTACTTTATCTATTCCATATTTATCAACTTTGATCGCTAAATTTTTGTTTATTTTTATCGTTTTTACTTATACTGATATTTAATCATAATTTTAACAAAAAACTAACTGTTTTTTTAGAAGTCGCGTATATATGATATGTGATTACCAAACTATTTTTCAACAGCTTATATAAATTATTTCTATAAGCTACTTATTTATATAAGCAACTTATCATAAAGCTCCAGCAATACCAAATACTTTATCGTCAGGATCCGTATGGATTGCTGGATTTTGTACCATGCTCATTGATCTCAGATTTGAATACTATGCCTTTTTTTTAAATTGAGATCAATGACCTTGAGGTGGGGTCTAACTATCGATATTTTGCTTGAAAAGGTTAAGTTTTGCTGATAACTTGAGGGCACTAGATTGGATCCTCTCTCTCTCTCTCGTAGGAATCCCTTGGCCAAATTTCCCTTGTTGAGGGGTGGGGGGGGGGGGGGGGTGGGGTGGGGGGGGGGGGAGAAAAGAAAAGAAAATGGTTCAACTTCCCTAACGTTTGAGTTCTGACTTACTCAACATTCATTTATAGTATGTTTACATGTTTAGATGAGGGGTAGCCAAGGGTAATGAAAGGAAAAATAACACTTAACGCCGTTTGGGATGTTTTTTAAGGAAGATAGGGGAGGTTGGTGAGAAGTTAAATTTTCATAAAAAATTTATGATTTTTTTCCTCCTTCAAATTGGGTTGTAAAGAAGGATAGAGAAAGTAAACTGAAAAGATCTAATAGTTTGCTCTCTATCACTATGGATCAACGGTTTAAATTTGATTGCAAAATCATTTTTCTCCCTTCACTTCCCTAAGTTAGAACTTCCAAACATGATGAACTAAGTTCCCTTTCATTCTCCGTACTAAATTCCCAAACAATATAATATTTGCCCTCCCTTTCTTTTTCTTTCCTTTCTCGATCTTACATTTCTTTTCCTTCCTCTAGTGAACTCTCAAACATAGTGTTAATCTTAGGTACTATCTTACCCAACACTCTCTTAATTATAAAAGCTTTTTACCTATATTAACTTAAGAAAACTAAAGAAAATGGTATAGAATTAACGTTAAGTAGGCCAGCGTAGGTATACACATTCATCTCTTTTTACTAGCACTAGTGTAGTGCACACGCATTACACACGACCATAATTGTCTCATATTTCTGAATCAATTTTGTGAGTAAAAATTAAGAATCAACTGGAGTATGAACCACTACTTCTCAATTTTATGATTAAAAATGGAGCATGAAAGTTAAAAATCAATTGGAGTATGAATCATTGTTTTTGACATAATTTTGATTTTAATTTTTAATTAAATAACTTGATAACTGCATATGTCTAAATTAGTTGAATATGTAACACAAAGTTCGAAATATAAAATTTTAGAATCAATTGAGAATATTTCTAGCATAATTTTAGTTTAAAATATTTCAAGTATGGTTCAAATATAATTTTAACTTTTTAATTTAATCATTTAATGATAACGAGTTTCGTTTTATTAAACATGTAGTAGCATTTAATCATTTGATAATAGACATTAATTGGAAATTATCAAAATTGAAAGAACATGAATGATTTTACATGGATTATTATTTAATCATTTGATAATGGACATTATTGAGGATTGGCAAATCTAGAAGGAAAAAAGAGACAATCAAAAGTTTTGACATTGTAATCCTCTTTTACAAATAGTATAGATCGATAGATAGATCATTTTTGCCTCTTTTTCTTTTTTTTTTTTACTCTAAACTAATTCTATATTTTGTATCGTTTGGGTTCACCATCAAATTCAGTTTCTAGAGGACTTTTCTTTTTTTCATTCTTTTAATCAGTGGCATATAAGGAGTATTAAATTAGCAATATTTACTTTAAGCTAAATTTCAAAAACCTCCCTTGACTTTAGATGATTATTAGATAATTTACTATAACTTTCAAAATATCAAGAAACCCTCTTAAAGTTTAAGGGTTATCAAAAAACACCCTTCAACTTTCATTTTTTAGCAAAACAAACCTCCCTTAATTAAAACACGAACCACAATTTTCACTGTGGAGGATATCCCTAGCATAATTTTACCAATCTATGTGAAAAATACACTTAATGCTAGTAGGGAGTTTCATAGGGGGGAAACCTTAAAACTTAAAAGGGGTTTTCTGACAACCCCTGGCCGAACTTTAAGGAGGCTTTCTAATATTTTATAAGTTATGGGGAATCATCTGAGATAGCCAATAATAACATTGGTCAATGTAACCAATCGTAGGCTTTCTCGATAATTAAGATTATAGAGCATCTGGATCTATAAAATTGGTCAGTGTACGTACCTATTGTGGTCAGAATCCGGTTAAGGGAGGTTTTCTGAATCCAACCTTTACTTCATGCAAGAGCACGAGCCAAAAAGATGATGGGGCCCAGAATCAACAGAGAGTCATGGGGTAGTGAGGCCGGTGGGGGCCCCCGCCAAATACATTTGTTACACTCATTTGCTCGGTTAGTGGAACCCTAATGTCTGTTTCTCGAATCATTGCCTTCGCTCTGAGCCTGTATTCTTGTGTTTCGGCCCTTTGTAGGCTACCGACCGCGAACCAAACTCTTTTTTTTTTTTTTTTTTTTTTGTGTGTGCGCGCGCTGGTAAGTCCGAACCCCTCTCCTAACTGAATAATAACTACTAATTTCTCATATTAAAAAAGTGGAGTTTTGGTGGAATTTAGATAGGAGATCAACCGATTCAAGACAAGCCTTATTACGGAATATCCCTGTTGAAGATATTTCTCAGTTTGACCGCCTCATATTCGCATGCAAAAAATGACAATGTGTCGAGTCAGCGAAGAACTCAGAGCTTAATTTAATGTCCTTTAATCTCTCTCTACGATTTCATGTATCTTCTCTGTGAATATGTATTCGCTTAAATGACAACTAACTCTATAACGTACAAGTTTGTGGAGTTTAGATCATGTGACATGAAAATGGTTTTTATTGGCCTCTTATTATTTGAACCGCCATAGCAAATTGATGTCGGTTATCTTTTTTATAGAGAGCATTTCAATGTTCTGATCACATGTACCTTGTTACGAAAGAAAGAAAATGTTGATGAGTATCATATGATGTCATTTGAGGGTATTATATCATATACAATGGTGTGGTGCAACCTCAATATAGATAGAAAAAAGAAAAAAGAAAAGAAAAGAAAAGAGGAGGTCTGAATATAACAATATGAAACAACAGGGACGGGGTCAATGTGAAATTAACCATGTACCAATTGAAGACTACTTATGAACTAGGTATTTATAGCATGCAAGCTATAGTTGTACTGTTACACGTCACTTCCCTTTGCCGAAATTATGCTCGAGATGGTACCTTTTGGCCGGTGTAACCGACTAAAGTAGTTAATTAAGTAGGACTCGCATCTAATTCCAATTGTCATTATCGTTTATCACATGCCTATTAAATCAGTCAGAAAGAGGGTTGAGGAGACGAAAGAGGACAAATTTTTAAAATCACCCTATTTGAACATTTAATCCTAAAAAATAATCTATTTTGAACTTATTTGTAAAAACTGACATGGTTTCAGCCTTGACGCTGAAACTAGGTCGGTTTTTGTGAAAAAGCTTCTGAAACTTCACGGGAGTTGAACTCCCGTGAAGTTTAATAAAGCAGCTAAACTTCACGGGAGTTTAACTCCCGTAAAGTTTCATAGTTCAAAATTTTTTTTAACTATGAAACTTTATGAAATTTTTTTTTAAAACCCGATCTGGTTTCAGCGCTATGCGGTTTTTGAAAATAAGTTCAAAACATGTCTTTTTTGGGATTAAATATAGAAATAGATTGGTTTTGAAAATTCGTCCAGACGATAGATAAGTTTCTACTACGTACGCACATCTATATACATTAATGTACATCATTCCCTTCTCTGCTACTTTTATTTCCTCTTTCACAGTGAATATCAACTCGTTCGCTCTGTTTTCCTACCTATGAAACGGGACAGAACCTTCTTTTTCTCTTTTATTTTAAGGAAGCATACTCCATCGCTATATCTGGCGGTTATATTCCCATGTAGCCTAGTGTTGTCCTATTCCAAAATGCAAGCCCGTATCCTAAGTAGTAAATACTGGTAAATAAAAAATATGGTGATCGAGTATACCTCCTATCAAAAACAAAAGTACTAGCTAGATCCTGTTGCGCGCAGCGGAAATTTCGGCAGCACTTCGGCAGCACAACAAGAGAGTCAGGTCGCAATAAGAATTCTTGTTTCTCAAAGGGAACAAGAATCTGAAGCTTATATCCTATCAAAGTAGGATATTAGCTCTTCCTCTCGTCAGCTCTAGGACTGCGCGTCGAGGGAACCTAAAAAGCTATTACAAATCACACAAAAACAGTACAACCAATTTTTACGTGGTTCGGCAAATTGCCTACGTCCACGGGGCAAGGAGGGGGGAGATCTACTAATAGAGGGAGAGAATACAACTAGGGTTTACAATCACTCTCAATCTAAACCCTCAAACAAACTCTCAAATCCCTCACAAAATCTCTCTACAAAAGGATGCACAAAACCCTAACAAAAGCTGCTGCTTTTCTTTTGCACCCGTCACAAATTCCCCCTGCAGCCGCCACACGAATCTGCAGCTGCAAAAGGCGAAATCAAATCTCCTGCGCACTTGCACGAAGCCGCCTCCAAAAATCAAAACTCCTTGCTGCCGAAAAAACCTAATAAACAATTGTTTATATAGGCATCAGTTGCGGTGCGGTTCGTGGGCTCCATTCCTTTTTTTTTTCACACGGAAATAGGTTCACACGGTATTCACCTCAGTCACAATTTGCACGTGTGGTCCCCACTGGTCCCCACACATTCACGTTCACAGATCCATCACTGACCTCCATCATCTTTACAAATCCAAAGGTATAAAGTGCTGTTAAAACAGTTAAGAAGTGAGACGAGCGCAGTAGTAATAGATCAACTTAGTTTAAACTTTGCCTGAAAAGGTTTAAGTTTTGCTAATGTTTTTCACTTGTTAAGGTACTTGATTAGTTTGGTATTGATTACGATGTTCGTCTTTTTTCGCTTTCATATATTGCCACAATGCCACCCCCACCTAATAATAATTGGAGCATGCTTCTATTATTCAATTGAGCATTATACACACACTTCAATTAGGTGAATATCGTACGTCACAAACAATAATGTACTGATGCCAAGATGACATCGCACGCTTAGAGAAAGAACTATGAGGTAATCGTATATAAATTTGCACCTTTCTAAATTATGAGAAACAATTGTACACATGAAGGAGCTAATCATGCATAATTAGTAGAAGACAAACACAATTCATGTGATAGAATTTTCTATATATCCTTTAAACATCGAATAAGTGGGGTATAACATTATTAAAAGTGTTAATTTCAGAACAACTATTTTTATAGGGATGTTATCACTTATATCTGAACTATTTTAGTAGGACTTATACAGATGAACCTCAAATAAAGCTATTTTTTCGTTAGGTAGGTTGAGAGTCATGTGGGCATCACGAGATGATAAATTAATTTTGTGGGGGTTTTTGGATTTAAACCCAAAGCTTTAACATGATTTACTTATAAACCCAAGTTGTTTTATTTGTACCAATAAGCCCAAACAATTTTGTGTCTTTTTCTTTAAACGCAATCTCCCAAATACACCTACATATATAAGTATGTGGTCCCCCACTCAAAGATTTTTAAAAAGCCTATTTTACCCCTTTCTCTCCCTCCATCCTCTCTTCCTTCTCTCTATTTTTTTTTTTTTTTTTGAGTTTGTAAAGACACTCTAAAATTTTGAATTATAAAAAACATACCTAAAATTTTAAAATTTATTAAAAAACATCCTGAAAATTTAAAATACAAACAGTACATTGGAAATCTAGGAACTAAAAACAGACCGTATAAAATTTAGAATTTGTAGAAAGTACCCTAAAGGTTTAAAAAATTACAAAAGACGACCTACAATTTTAATTTTACAAAAACACCCAAAATAGATTAAAACTTACGACCATGCTTTTCTTTCTATACTTATGTATTTTCGTACTATTTGTAGAAAACACCCCAAAAAATTAAACCTAGAAACTATGAACAAACCCTAAAAATTTTTGCAAAAGCACCCTCAAAGTTCCAACAACTATAAAAAAAACCATAAAAAATTTTACAAGTACATCCTATAAAAATTGAAATACTAAAAACACATTGATGTAAGTTTTGATGTTTTTAGAGTGTTTTTGTAAATTTTGATTTTTTAGGTGTTTTTTATAATTTTTAAAACTTTCACGATGTTTTTAGCAAATTTTAAAATTTTCACGTTCATAACTTCTAGACTTACAGCGTACAGTTTATATTTTAAATTTTCACGATGTTTTTTACTATAAATTTTAAGTTTTTGGGGTTGTTTTTTCAATTAAAAAATTTTATGGTATTTTTCACAAACTCCAAAAAAAATTAGAGGGAAGGGAGAGAGGATAGAGGGAGAGAAAGGGGTAGACTAGGCATTTTAAAATATTTTAGAGGGTAACCACATAGTTATGTAGTGTGTTTAGTAGATTGGGTTTAAAAGATAAATAAAAAAAATGGATTGGATTTATAGGTAGAAACAAAACGTACTACTTGGGTTTAGAAATAAATCAAGGTAAAACTTTGGAGTTACAGGCAAATGCCCCTTCCTTCATCGAAAAGCTCCCCTAGACAGAGGACTAGAGGAGGGTAAGAAGGGTTTATCATCACGTGACTTCCATGTGACGAAGTACTGAAATAACATTTGGGATTTATTAAAGAAGGTACGACTAATAATAACATAGTTTTAGGGGGTATAAACGGCCGCACCTTCAATAACATGGGGGTGTTGGAGCAACAAATTAAAGCAAAATGGGTGAAGGAAGAAGACATTTCTTCATAAAAGTGAACTTTCCTGTTTGTCCTCGTGTTATCCTGAGCCATGTATTCCTCAGGAAGAAGACGTTTAGGTGGATTTGTCTCACCTTCACAAAATTCAAATAATGCCCCCATTTTAAAACCAAGGTGATCACAAGCATAAGACAAGATATTGGCCTCACTAGAGCATGGGGTTTGTCCGGATGACCAACCATTTCTGTGGACTTTAGAGACTTTTGAACAGAGAAGATATGATGAGAACTTGATAAGTCTGCGAACATCGAGTGATGGGCCCAGGCAAGGGATACGTCGAGTGGCTAATAGACAAGAATGGCTGGCCGATATCAGCTTGAGGGAAGCTGCCATCTTTGATTCTTTGAGGCTCCTGATTTAGACGCAAATTTGGCATCAGATGGTCTCGTTGGCCCGGAATGTCTTCGGATTTGAGTTTCATGGGTTACGTACTCGGCATCAATTCACCAAACTTTGGACTGGGCCCGTGTCCGATCTAAACACTCCCTGTTGATCCCCTGTATGTTTAGGACTTGGTAAAACTCCCCACCCCAGTGATTGTATTAATCATCCCTCCTTCCTACATAGTACATACACAAAAATTGGTAGAACTCTTAGATGCACAAAAAATTGACATGTGTTACTATTATATAGACACAAAATATTAATATGTGCCTTATCATAAATGCCGGTGTATGTCTATGACAGGTAGACATCTAATATTATATTCACCTAAAAATCTTCATCAAATTAAAACTATATATAATTAGAAAATTCTTATATACTCAAATATTTTTATAATTTTTATTAGATTATAACTATCCACATTTAAACAAAAATCTCATAATCATATTATTTAAATATAGAAGTTAAAAGAAAAAAAACTCATGTAGAAAGCCTCTCTACATAAAATCATGGGTTAATTTTAGAAAACCCCCCTCGACTATGGGAGGTCCCTCAAAAACCCCCTCACCTATTTTAATATGAGAAAACTCCGCTTTAGTTTTGAGCATATTGTTGATAATCCCCCTCAATTATGAAATTTGAGATACCCCATGAACTTTTCTCACTTAACCCCCCTCAAATGTGGGGTGTGTCTCAGAAACCCCATCAACTATTTTAATTTGAGATTCACCCCTCAACTTTGAGCCTATTATAGATACCCCCCCCCCCTCCCCCCCCTCCTCCAAAGGTCTCATTCAACTCTTCTCACTTTACATCATGAAAGTTAAAACCATTAGGTCTTAACAAGCATGTGACTGGGAAAAAAAATCAAAAAAGTCCTCAATTATAAAAAAAATTACTCTGGTTTTTTAAGATATAAGAGAAAGAGGGAAGAGAAAGGAAAAAAACATTGTAATGATCGATATATATTTTTTAACCTGTTAGGAGTTTCTTTGTAATTGAATGAGTTGATTTTCATAAAAGTGCATTTACATCCACCACCATAGTTGAGGGGCTTTTTATAAAATTAACAGTTGAATCATATATGCAAAATTATGTGTCAATTTATATTTAAAGTTGGGTTGATTAATCTTCCTCTTAAAATATTATTGACGAACTGCTCAATTTTTTTGATATTTATTGATTTGATATACTGCTTTTATTGGGTTTTATAAAGAGGAGTCATTGGTTCACCAGTATCTCTCTTAAAAAATAAGTAGAATACAAAAAACTATAAAAAATATATAATATGTAGATCTATAAAAAAAATTCCTATCACATAATATTATCTACGACCCACAAAAAATAAACAAATCATTTACACAAATTATCCAAAATATTACATCGAATTCTCTCTGCTTTATTTGATATTTTCTAACAATTAGATTGAAATTCTAATGAGTTGTTAAGATTATTCTAGAAATAAATATTTAAATTCTTAAAATTATTTTATGGATATTTTAAAACCTTATATCTCATCTCATTGTAATGTTTTATTTGATTACTTCATATTGCATGATTTAATTCAATGCATTTTTTCCAGTTATGCCAAATCTCGCACATGTGGGAACCATGTGAGTGCTCTTCAGTTTTTTTACATAGGCCATCTAATTTGAATTATAAATTTTAAAGTAAAAGACGTGCACATTCTTATTTGGTATTACCTTTATAAGCAAGAAACTCCATATCATGTTATCAGCAGCAGCTCAAAGAAAGAAATTTTTAAAAGCATATGCATAACTAAAAAAAGAAACTCATAGAGAATAAAAAATCAAATAAACTCAGCTCTGCGAGCACGGCCAAAACACTTGTATTAATAGAAACATACTACCAAGCAAATTAAGAAAATGACGACTGGTAGTTGCTCTAGACTCGCGCGTTGTCCTCGATTCAACAAGGCCTAAAGCCTCTGGGCCTTCGATGAACAAAGCAACAACTGCTTCGATTCCGATCCGAATTTTTCAAGACCTTTGAAGCGAGAATCCTCTTCCCCACTAAATTAATTAACAAACCCCGTAAAGAGCTAGGTAGTTTTCTTTTACAAGCCCTACTTAACGAAAGAAATTAATATATTCACGTCCAAAAAGCCTGTTCACTACTTTGCGAGCTACGTGGGACCCAACTCCCCTCCCTACCAAAAATGGAATCACGAAAAACCTCCTCCCCGGGGGTTGGCAGCTTCATATAGCATAAGACATAGGTTAACGTTCTAGATGGAAAAATGTACGTCCTACAAATAAATTTATTTTCACCCAAAAAAGAATTAAGGTATTTCCTTCTACCGAGGCCACCCAATCCATGCAAAATACCAAATCCAAATAATCCTCCTGAAGCAACCTTCAACCTCTTCGTCTTTTCAAACAATTTATACTCTTCCCTTCCCTCCAACGCCTCCCCCTCAACGCCATGGCCCCAAAACTCTTTACCGTCGCCTTAGTTCTCTGCATTACCTTCCCAATCTCATTATGTGGCACTCTCACAATATCAAACAACTGCCCACACATAATATGGCCAGGGACCTTAGCAGGTTCAGGCACGCCACAACTACCATGGACCGGGTTCAAGCTCGACCCGGGCCACTCGGTTCAGATTCCGGCCCCAAATGGGTGGTCCGGTCGGATATGGGCCAGAACAGGGTGCAAGTTCGATGGAACGGGCACGGGCACTTGCCAAACGGGGGACTGCGGAGGAAAGATGCGGTGTAACGGGATGGGGGCTCTACCACCCGCGACGCTGTTTGAGATCACGCTTGGAAAGGGGAAGGATCAGGATTTCTATGATGTTAGCCTTGTGGATGGATACAATTTGCCAATATATGCAGCACCGAGAGGAGGCGGAGGATCGTGCAACGCCACTGGATGTGCAAGTGATCTCAATTCGAGTAAATGACTCCTCAACTTACTTACTGATTACAACAGTGACAGATAATTTTTCAGTTGATATTGACTGAACATAACTGCATATAAACAACAGAAAACATATAATACAGTAGTAGAAAGAAAGGTGATATAACAATACACGGACAACAGTAATCAACCGTGAAACCGCAAAAACTAAGGGGTTACTTGTTTCTATGGAATTCTTATGACCCCCCACGGAGAAAGTGGGTCTCAAATAAAAAGTCTACCAAAAAAACCAAAAATCCTCCAGTAATTTTGTATTTCTTTGGGCAGGAAGTTTGCTGAGCTAAACGGATGATCTATTACCATCTCGGCAAATTTGTAGTCAGAATCCTGTCTTCTCTTAACAGTTTTTCAGAGAGAGAAGCAGACCCCATATTCAACACTCCATTTAGCTTTACAACGGATTTTAATTCCCAGAAAGGCAAAATTTAATCAACCCGACAGAACACGACTCTTTGTATTGTACTCGTTGAAAACACCAATCAAAGTTAAAAACAAGCAAAATTTCTTTATGAAAGCCTCTCCTAAATGATAACCAAGTCTTGAAGCCATTCTTCAGCAATGACCCATATAAAAGAAACCTCAAAACATGCAGATTCTAAGCCACCAAAACATGTAGTCATTTAAGAGTGCACCAAATCTTTTGCAGATATGGAAATAAAACAATCTCATTAACATGAGTTGCTTACTGACCTGGTCTCTACAACGTCTGTAGGCTGCCCAAAAGAGCTTCAGGTGGAAGATGACAGTGGAGTTGTAGCGTGCAAGAGCGCATGCGAAGCATTTGGACTGGATCAATACTGCTGCAGCGGGCAGTTTGCGAACCCAACCACATGCAAGCCCTCCTTCTACTCTACCATATTCAAGACTGCCTGCCCTAGGGCTTACAGCTATGCGTTTGATGATAGGACGAGCACCTTCACCTGCAAGGCTTCTGACTACAACATTGTTTTCTGCCCTATGTACGGGTAAGCATGGCTCACATATAGAGAACTCTCCCAATACAAGGCATTGATTACTTTGTATGAAGATAACTATATATAACAAGTTTATATCTAATATAGAGCAGGTGAGTTTACTACTATGATAAGTGCGATCTGATATTTATTATTGGTTTTAAGGAAACAAATCTCACTTAGCATAATAATTTCCAGATGTGTCTCACTCTTACCATAGTCATATACCTCTTCAAAGAGTATCTGCTTAGCATGTACTCTTCTCAAATAACCAAGATGACTTTTCATATACACCACAAAAGATCTGCAGCTTTCAGCAACAGAGGGTTGTAACCTTTCTTCCGTATTAGATATCAACGGTTATTTTGATTCCATTAATCATTCTTTCATCACATTAAAATTCACCGTATTGTTATTTTCAATGTCATTGTAGGTTTTCTTTCTTAGCATAGTTCTGACCTACATTTGAAACAAACCACCTTGACAAGGTTTCCATAGATTACCACAGGACACAGTTAGTCTCATAAGCATTTTATTTTCGTCTTCCAGAGTCATACTACTACTTCACTGCATATCTTTTTTAATCAGGTCTCCGCCAATTTATCTTCATGAATGCATCCATTCTTCAACGTTAGTTCCCACATCTCCCCTTGTTTCCATACTATCCTCCCCTTCTCAGTTGTGCACATTTATTTCCAAGGCTTGCTAATAGAATTAGTGGAACCATGTTTTTTTTTTTGTATCCCACACAATCTCTACTCACTCAGGATCACCGACTCACTCAAGAGTCACTAACTCGTCGCCTTTTCTAAAACGAGATTATGCGGGCACCGAAATTCACAATCAATTCACAACCACTAGATTACAACTGCAAGTAAGATGCTTATTCAACATACTCCTTAAGCTTTTCTTGGCCTGGCACTTGCCCCTATTCACTTATTCTTCAGTCTACTTTACGATAGAGGAATGATTAGCCTAATTTGCTTGACATAGACCCCTTAAGCCTCCTTTTTTAAAATTGAAAACTAAATATTACTAATGTGGATCAAAAGTGTTAGAATATAAAAATATAACACTCAGCTCTCACCACAACTCTGGAGTTTTGGTGCAATGGTTATGGACTTTAAGATGATAACATGTTCAAATTCCACCGGCCACAAATTTAAAAGCGGATTTTCTAAAAATTGACACCGCTGGGTGAGCCAGGTTTCGGCCCATAAAAAAGACGCTCAACCGACAAGGGCATTGTTAGAATATAAAAATATAACCGTCAACTCTCACCACAACTTTGGAGTTTTGGTGTAATGGTTAGGGACTTTAAAAGACTGCATCAAGAAAGAGAAGAAATTGAAATTTCCCCTCCTTTTGTTTGTGTGGCTAAAGTCTCTCCCCTAAATATTAACTTATGCAGGATGAGGAGATCCAACGGCTATTCTGATGGGGCGCCACCACCACCTCCTGGCGGTGTTACAATTGGCCAACCTACTGGCTATTCTGATGAGGCGCCACCACCACCTCCTGGCGGTGTTACTATTGGCCAACCAACTGGCTATTCTAACGCTCCACCTACAGGCTATCCTAGTAACCAACCAACCAGTTATCCTAGTCAACCCAACAATTGGCATGGAGATGAAGGTGGAGATCAAGATATCACTTCTTCTGCGAGCACCCAAAATTTTCACCAACCTTTTTTTATACTAACCACCCTCTTCTTTGCCTGGGTTATGATAAAGTAATTCAGGATAGGGTTCATCAAGATGAACCAGAAGTTGGGATAAAGGAAAAGAGAGAATTTCGAGGACCTTCTTCTATGAGAACTCAGATAGGAGACAGGACATGCAGAGGAAGAGCAAAAGATGAAGTGGAAGACCAGATGGTCTCTACAATCATGTGCAATTAAGAACAAAATTGGGTAGCAACAATTCAAGAAAATCATATGGCTGTATATGTGCATTTGTTGTGCATGTACTCAGCAATTGGGAGATAGAAGAGTAGATTTCAGAGACAATTTACCTACATATAATACCGCTGTATATGGCATTACAATACTTAATAAAGAACACATCAAACTTGTCTTGTTGAGTGAATGCCTGATAGAGTTACATACTTACATGGATATACCCAATAGTAGCCTTACATTCAATAAATGAAAGTGGGGATTCACATAAAATCCTTAGTAGCTTTAAAGAACAGGAAGAAGTTTTCTTTTTCTGAATGAAACAGTGTACGGATATTAATTAATTTCTCAAAGAAAGAAGCTAACCATGCTCCTAAAGCAAGTCTGCTTACATACTATTTGTAAATTGTAATCAAGTGCAAATTTTATATTTGGATTTATTAAAATAAAATATATTAAAATATGAATATTCTGTACTTGGCGGACCTCATTCTAAGGCTAAAGAGGAAGAGATGAAGAACTTGATGAGAGCTCACAAAAGGACACGCCTAAGGTATAGAATGGTAAACAGAAATTTATGGACAACTGAGGAGAAAATAGAAAGAGCTTGAGTACAATAATATAAATAGCTCATGGACCATAATAAATTCATTGAAAACATAAGTATGATTTGCAATCCTTGAGATCAGAAATTGTAAAAATAGATGGAAGATAAAAGTTTCAATGACAGTGTAATTCAAATGTGATTACCTGATCATGTTCAAGGAGGCCAAGAAAAGGAACCTATTTCAAGAGATACTACAATGAACAATACAATTATTACTTTATTGTAGATCATTTTCACAGGTCTCTAAAAAGTGCAAAAAAAGTGGGGGGACGGGCAAAAAAATTAATGATGATAATGGTGATTTCACACATAAAGCGCAAAGGAAATTGTACTGAAATCTCTATTCAATTTATTTCACTAATCTGTTTGAAATCATTCCAATGAAAATGAAGAACGTAATAACTAAGAATATCTGATCCTCCCTAATATATTTGTACATTTAACAATATAACAACAGAGATAGAGAGAACGACGAGTACATTCCCTCACTTTTTTGACTTCTTCGTTTTCTTTACAGTCTTGGACGGCCTGCCAGCAGCTTTAACCCTCTTATTTATCATACCCTGCAAGAAAATCACTCAATCAAGACTGAAAAAACTTCATAAGCATGCCAAAAGAGTGCTGATTGTGAATATTAAATAATAACTGCTATGTATAAGTCTCTCTCATCCTCTTAAGCATGACATATATGTCAGTGCAGAAACTTTTTCCTTGAAACTGAAAAAAAACTATCCTTTTTTAATCCTAGATTATTGCTATTAAGTTTAGAAATACTGCATTAACCAGTGATTCTATGATACTATCTCTCGTCCAAAACTGAGAAGATGGCTAGGACATGATCGAATGGACACAGTTTTTGGTTTATAGATAAAAATAATTTCCATATTAAATGCTCAGAGGTTCTTTGAAATCTAATATCTCCAAATGCAGAAATGAAATGTAAGATTTTCATGGTTTCTCTTAGATAATTGCACTTAATTTCGTCCTAACATCACAGGTAAACTTCTTCTGCTTATGCTTGCTCACTCTACAAAATGGTGATCCCATGAGATATTACATCATGGCAAATATTCAGATAATTTTAGATATGAGTTTCTATAGAACATGAGATGCCTAGCCGTTAGCCATATGGACACAAAACTTTTAAGATAATTGTTTAAACTAAGTGCCAGTAGAACAACGTGCCTGTATCTCATATTGCTTGTGGCCCTTTCAATCAAGAATAACTAGGGATTAACATGTATATCTATGTGCTCCGTGCATGCTTGACAGGTATGTGTCTCTACAGGGGAAAGGAGGGAGAGATCTGGGAGCTGTCAACTTCTTCATACCAAGTATTCGAAGAGGAAAAGGTAGAACATGGAGAATGGAAGAGGTGAACTCCCACTCTGCAGTAAATAGAGGAGAAAGTTTCTCTCCTTAGGTCAAGGCATGCCTTGAATCCTCCCCAGTACATGGAAATCCCTTCACTCCTCAAGTGAAAACAACATTCTCTAGAATAGTTTAATAGGATGCTTAATGTTGTAAGCACCAAAAGAGTGTTGGTTGAAAAGGAAAAAAAGGCCAATTTTACCTATGAAGGTGTTGCAAGCTAGGATAAATGTCACATAAGGATAAAGCTGGATGGTAAATCATTAATCCCAATGTTTACACAATATAATATCTCTTAGTTAGAAAGAGAAAAAAAGAGTACAGAAGAGCTTAAACATCTACAGAATGCTTTTCCAATATTCCTCTCCACGCCCCAAATCCCGGTTATATGGTGTTTATCTCATAATCCAAGTGCCTTCACCATGAAAGAAAAAAGATGTCTAACAAATTGAGTCATGGGAAATTATGAAGATTATTATTCAAAGCAAATTACGAAGCTAAGCAAATAATATTCAGCACGTATCCAGCAAGAGGAATAATATACGAATGACTGCCTCCTCAATTTGATTACTAATACAATGAAATGGACTAATACAGTGACCAATGTTAAAGGCCACTAGAGGAGCTAAGCAGCTTTCCAATCTAAAAGATAAGAGAGAACTGTGATGCAACTAAGTAACACTGAATAAGATTCGAAATAAATGAGAAAAAAAATTCCACGAAACTGCAAGAGAAGCTATAGCATTTAAAGAATCTAAGTAAATCATAAACATGAACCAGAGAGTTAACCAACTTATGAACGCCCTCATTCTATAGATTTATATATTTCACAAGGAAGATGAACAGCCATAAATTACTTTAAGGTTAACAACATACTGAGGATTTCTCAACTTTTCTTTTACTCTTTGTGTTTGCTTTATCTCCATTTTCATTGTTTTGATCACTTTGAGGAGCAGCGGGCTTAGACATCTTCTGACCCTCTTCATCTGAATCAAACGAGAATCCATCGAGAGTACCTGGTCAAAAGAAGATAGCACAATGTTGTTAAGCTTGAAGGTGTAAGATAACTCGTTTTATCCCTCAAATGAACTTGACACGACTCCAGATATTGCCTTAATAGGAGTAATCATATGAGGGCCCACAAATCCAATCAAACAACTAGAATGAGTCTTGGTATTTTAGGGCTGTGATTATTATGGTATTTGTGAATCATGAAAAGTGCGGATAGAAATTATCTTCAGGATAAACATGAAATGAAGATGGAACGAAACCACTATTGATCAAGTGAGCAAATTCATGATATAGTTGTATAGTGCTGTACAACTATAGTGCTGTAAACAGATAGTAAATACAGTCAGTTGTCGTTGATGTTTAGTCTTTCATATCATTAATTCTATTCCTTCCACATATCAAGACTGAAAATTCTAGTTTTCTCTACATGAAAAATGAAATTACACAATTGCCTTCTGGATTATAGTTGGTCCTTTAAATCGCAATGCATATCAAACTTTTTCTTTACGTTTTTTTGTTGAAATTTTCCTGTCAATAAAAGGTAATATCAGCACTCAACCATAATCTGTTAGATAATCTACATATCTTTATCAGATGCTCCAGTAAAAGGGAACTCATAGTGCTAATAAAATGGACAACTAAGGAACTCCACATTTTCCTCAAATTGTGTTCAAATGGAAGACATCATAAATTAAATCCCTGCCTACACATTTATACTGATAATCAAGACCACATATCTTTCCTCAAAATACACAAGATATTAGATACCTTATCCTATGATAACAATAGATTACTGAACACTGATCTTATAACAGCTTGTAACTCTAGGTAGAATCATAACCTTCGATCATCGTTTCAGCCTCAAAAACATTTGACTGAGGCTCCAGCTTTATAAAGTCATTCATGATAGCCTCTATCTGCACATATGACAATAAAGGTCACTGTGAAACAACAGGAACCCATAAAAACTCTAATTGCCCAATGCATTGATGGATCCTAGGCATGCAATGAACATGAAATTCCAGGGAGAAAAGCTGAAATAATGATGAAGCTCATTGTGGAAAAACAAGTACTGAGTCTGGATAAAATTCTAGTAATTTGAACAAAATTTGAAAACCATTCTGCAGGCCAAAAGAACAAGAATTCCTTTACCAGGAAAAATAATATCGGTGATATGATATAAATTTCTACAATATAGAGAAAGAATAATTTCTGTTACAACTTTCTTCCATTTAAAACATTTTAGTCTAAAAACAATTTTCCAGCAGCAAGGAAAACTTATTCGCCAAGTATTATAAACAGACCTTTGCTTCTGACTGTCCCACGCTAACCTGCAAGAATAAATATTCATTACCAGCAGGTAGTCAAAGTAACTGCAAAACAAAATTTAATAGAAAACAGAAGTATGAAAACAGATAACTCAGCTAGCATGATATCTGTTTTAGTCTAAAATGAGGATTAGGGAACATACGATGCAAAATGTCCGTGAAGGAACGATGGTTGACTTGTAAATCGTTCCTGTAACATCAACAAATTACATTGGTAATATCAGCGATGCCTGTAGCAGATTTATTGTAAATAAAAGTGGAACAAGAGGTTTACTCATGGATTCATCTTTTATCAGTACTTTGAGAGAAGAAACATACAATGAACCTAAAAGGGAGAAACAGGGGAAGGACAGTTTTTTTCCCCCTTTCTTTCTTCTTCTTCCCCTCTTTTTAACTGGAGGTGGAGGAGGTTTTGCTGAAGGTTGGAGAAGGCGGAGGAGTCGGTAGATGAGGCCAAAGAGATTGAAGGAGGTGGAGGCAGCAGCAGAGGTAATCAGACCACTACCTAAAACTTTGCAATCCGCATAACGGCTCATGCTCCCCTAGGTGCTCCCAAGACCCAGGTAGGATGTACCGCCTAGGCCTAGACATGAGCCTAGACCACTAAAACTATGGGTGAGGAGTTGCTTCTGATTACTATTCCTATATTCGGAAAACATATCACCTAATATTTGAAGAAGATAGTCAACGTAGTCCTGGTCAGGTAATGTGTCTGGTTGCAACACTTCCATGAAGTTGTCAGAAAGATTGACCAATCAAGCAACAAAATGAATGCTTTATAAATAATACCTTTCAGGTCTAGGAGCATTTCATTGTTCCCAGCAGGACCGTTTGAAATTACTATTCGACCAACAGAACCAACATCTCCACTTAGGTCTATGGAGTCTCTGTCACATTCAACAAGTGCCTGTAGGCAAAGAACATTAACTAAGAGAGTGAGATTCAACGAATAAGCAAAAGAAAAGATTCAACGCACAAGAAAAAGACATTATAAAAACCATACTGGTTCAACATTTATCTCAACACAGATTTAGATTTTAAAAAACAAACAAAATGTGATTGACATGTCACATTAGACCAGCTATATGTATATTCGACATACCAAGTTGTAAAATAAAATGTGTTTCGATTGCATCTACTTCTTTATTACTAAAGGAGAACAATGAAAAGCTTTTATGAATAGTAAATCTTAGGTGGTCCAATCAGAAGGAGCCACCTCATCCCCTCAATAAAGTAATAAAGTATGAAGCCCATTAATCGGTTTTCTTATCAGTTATAAAATAGAAAAATCCAACACATCTCTACCCACGTTCTCCTAAAAAAATCTTCCACGTCTTCCTAAAAAATAAACCACTGTCACCTGTAACTCCCACGTCCTTCGCTGCATTCCCTCCCCTTTCTCCAAAATTAAAGATCGAGATTATCAAATAGCGGAACCCTCAAAAATGCAATTGACTCCTCTGCAAGCGAACCCCGACGTCATGAATCAGGTCCTCCCTCTCCTCTCGATCTCAATTAAATTTCTAGGGTTAGGGTTACAATCTGATCGAATTCGATGATTTGACTTGATGATCGCAGTTCATTTGGGGCCTCGGAGTTCCCAAAAACCGAGTGGAGTTCAACGACGTCGAGCTCTCACCCAAAATCCCCAAAAGTTTTTTTTTCTTATTTTCGACGAATTCATATCTATTTTAAGAATTTGCTCTGCCTTTGTTTGATGTTTACAGCACAAAGTATGTTCTCACTCGCGATTGCCTCTTCGCCCTCTCAATTTCCAGCCACTACGACGTCGTGCTCTCATCCAAAATCCCTGTAAGATTTTAATTCGTCCCCTTTCTAATTCTTAATGATTTTAATTGGTTCTCTATGTTGTTGATTCATTTTGGGGATTTTTAATATGGGCATTAGGGTGTCTTTTTTGTTGATTGATAATTAAATTTCTTTCCATTTTCTGGGTTTAACTTTATAGAGACAGGTTTGATGAGTTCTCATTGGGACAATGACGATGAGTACGAAAAATTCAATCAAAGAATGAACACACCAAGGTTTGCATCTTTTGATTTTTTTTGGTCTATTCTTTTATTCATTTACTTTCAATCTTCTAATTTCTTGAATTTGTTCCATGTTAGGGTTGTAATCTATGTTGCCTAGGTACGGGTACGGGTGTGGGTACGGGTACGGGTATGGGTACGGGTACGGGACACGACAAATTTGTAAAAAGTAGGGTACGGGGACACGACTATATATATATATAAAATAATTCACTTTAGATCAATATTCCAAAAGTTAAAACTATATTCCTTGCATAGGAAATAGAATAGAAAGCTATTTTTACTTTAATTAAAAATTTAGAACTAATATTATTACCTAAATCTAAGTTGCATGGAAACTGGTATTGGTACGGGTGCGGGTACCACCGTACGGGTAGGGGATACGGCAAAACTGTAAAATGTTGGGTACGGGTTCAAACTACATATATATTGAATTAATAATGTACATGAGATGATTTTTTCCTGCTTCATGTGTCATTAGAATTAAAATTTCGATCATATTTTTGAGTTTATTTTATCATATTGATTATCGTGAATTGTAAACTACTCATTTTTTACTAGACATCTAAACAACCCATTAACTATATAGTTTTGAACTTGGGTATGGACTGAAACGAACCCGACCCGTATCCCATTAGTTTCAAAAGACGGATGTGAAGTGTAAGCTCTACGTCCAGGAAGTCTTTAACAAGCGTTTTAAATTAACACATATATCGTATAATTGAGTACATGTTGTAATAAATGCATGCATATATTCAAAAAGTGTCCATGAAGTTTGGGTACGGGAAAGTGTCGGGTACGTGTCCGGTACGGGTACGGCTTCAATAATGAAGTACCCGGGTAACATAGGTTGTAATTGATAATGAATCATGTGCTAATGCAACAATTGTTAGAGGAAGTTTTTTCTCAGTGCGTATTGAGTCTTATAAGATTAGAAACTAAGTTGGTTATTATGAGTTCTTGCCTTGAGAAAGGTAGCCCCTGATAATCTGGTTATGAGATGTTCAGGACGCCTCAATATTCGACCGTCTCCCTTAATTGATTGTCTTATGGAAAATATTGCTTTGGAGATTGGAACCCCTGTGGATGCTTGGTGGAGTGATGGGCAGTGGGAAGGCGTTGTAACTGGAGTAGAGAGCTGTAGAGAGCTCTGGAAATGACAGTGTACAAGTTTATTTTCCAGGTATAGCTTCTGTTTCTTCTAATTGAGCTATAAAAATGTTTATCTTTTCATAAGATTAAAGCTGTGAGTATACCCTAACATCAGTTTTGACTTATGTACAAGCAAGAGCAGCTAATCGGACATATTAAGTTAACTGATGTGAACCATTATCTAACATTAAGTGTGTCTTTGATAATTTTGCATAACTAATCCTAAGTCAATCTTAATTGAGAAAATTCACTTATCCATCATGAATAAGTAGTATATGCCTTTACATGGGCTACAATATCACGTGCTAATGTTTGAATGATCAGTAGATATGTATATTTTGATTTCATGCAAATATGGTGTTAGTTGCTCTAAGTACTGCGATCAGCTATTGTTGAAACTCATGATGTATTCTCGCTTTTTCTGCATAATCGAACTGAGTTTAACAGTATGATGTCATGGCAAGATCACACAGATAAAAATCAGCAGAGAAGCACCACTAAAAGTATTGGAATTTATTGATCGAATACAAGTGGAATGAAAGTCTTAATGAAGTCTTCTAGCATTTGCAGGTTGCCAGCATTAAGCTATCAACTATCTCTGCCCACATAAGCTAAAGACGACACAGATTTACATACCTCTGATTTTCAGACTCCTCTCATTAGTCTGAACCTTTTTATATTCCTATATTTCACTGTAAGAAAGGCACACCAAGCTTGCCCAGATTAAATATCTAATTTGGGAATTTTCTCTGCCTTTTTTTTTGATGTTTTACAGCATTTATTCATCAATTATCATGGTTTTCTTTCCTTTTTTTCTTTTCAAGTTTCTGGTAGCTGATTCAAGGGAATGCATTTTTTAACCCGAAGCAATTTTTTTAATTAACAATAGATTTTTTATATGCATTTAAAAAGTTTTTATGTGGGTGTGCATTTTTATTTGAACTATCAATTAATTGCTTAAATGCAATGCACGGGTTAAGTAGCCTTCTGCCCATGCCATTGCCAAGTCAGGATCAATGGAACTAGGATCTTTATGTGTTTCTTTAGATTCATATATAAGGTCAGATATCCCCGTAGCAACAACTAAGTCATTTAAACCAAAAGCAACACTGATATTGTGTCGGTTTCTATAGATGTCAAGGAGTTTGACACTGCCATCAGAATTCAAAAAAAAAAGTGAGAGCAGAAACAATTATTAAAATTAATAAAAGATACATGCACATACATACATTTCTCCATACATTTTATGTCGAAGACCACAAAAGAATAAACAAAAAAAGACAAAATCTTTTAGGAGCCGTGCTTTGCACGGGTTTAAATACTAGTAATTTATAATGAGCAAGGATTAAATTTATGTAGGACAAGATGAAGTTCCATGTTTGTGTATGTTCCATAAAGCCTGGATAACTCTACAAGGTTAATGCATGGGTATCTATGTTGGACAACTAAACATAGATATTGACTGCTTCTACTCAGCCCAGGTATGTTGGATGCTCTTTCTGACTTGCATTTTCTGGTTACCTTTCTTATTTTTACTTGGTTCCTTCAAGAACATTTGGAAACAGCTAGTATATATTTATGGCATATATAACTAGTGTCTTAAATTTTTGAGGCAAATGTTGAGCATGAGATTTATCACCATCCTAACCCTCTGAGCACATGCTTGCAAACATTGACACATCCCAACCCTGCATTTCATTTAGAATGGTTTAACAGAATATTCCGAAAATGAGATACAGACAATTGCCATATCTGACACATAACCAAAACCCTCAAATGAAAGAAAAACCTATCATAGTATATGATCCCATGGATAGAAGAAAAAAATACAGTCAAAACACACCAATAGTCAGGGGCGGAGTCATATGGGGCCCAATGGGGCCGTAGCCCTCACTTGGCAAATAGAAAAAAGGTATGGGGTATTGATATATTGTAAATTTTGAAGTAAGACTAAAATGTAAATGACCCAAACAAAAGAGAACCAGAACTCTTTCTTGTTTTCCGAGTTTCCCTATAGTAGAAGGAAATTATAATGCTCGTTATCTTCTTCTTTCGATTTGCCATATTGTTGTTATTGCTATCTTTTTTTGTTTTGGTCCAATTGTGGAGGGGATTAACCCTATTATAGAAGAAAATTATAATGCTCATCATCTCCTTTTTTTCGAAGTGCCATATTGTTGTTATTTGCTGTAGTTTTTTCTTTTGGATCAATTGTGACAGGTATGAACCGGTGACCTTTTAATGAAGTCGTACCAAGTGAATTGGCTAATTCTCTAAGTCAGTATGGAAGTGATATGCATTTACAGCAGTGAATTTGGTAGATGACATGTCCACAACCTGTTTGATCAAATGTCTATAAGAAGCTATGCAGATAATTTAAGTCAACCTAGTATCAAAGCAAAAGCCAAGCTCACATTGAGAGTTTTGGGATAATAAATTTAGCTTGAAGAAGAAATTTAACATGAGGAACCAACAATTTGAATCATAGTAATACGATATACTGATCTCTGGAGAAAATACGATTTTAGTTATAGCAATGACTTTTAGTTCTCTTAGTGGAAACTTAGGTTTATGTGGGCATGTTGTTGAAGACATATTGCCATTTTCTTTCTCTGACATGATTTTGGTTGGATTTGGGTTTGCGGATGGAAGGATGAAACATTTATATTTATGTAGAGCTATTGTTCCATGAGGGTAGTTACTGTCATAATGAAGCTATCATCTTGTTTAGGTTTTAATAAATTTCTAGCTCCGCCACTGCCAATAGTCTTTGCTCCACACTTTACTTGAGGTTGGAGCTGAACCACCCGTCACAATATGGAGTTCACGAACTAGAAAACAAAAGGACCTCTCCTCACGAATCCTATGCACATGATTAATGACCTGTTAACATTTTTGACATGGTCTAGCAGTCTCTCAGTCTAGTGACTTTAACTGTCTTGGTCACTGCAAGCATAGACTAGATCATGACCATCCTCATAGTTGGAACCCCCAAGTCTAAAAAATT
Source organism: Asparagus kiusianus (assembly GCA_022839385.1). Lineage (NCBI taxonomy): Eukaryota > Viridiplantae > Streptophyta > Magnoliopsida > Asparagales > Asparagaceae > Asparagus > Asparagus kiusianus. Next base: position 38,535 of record BQKN01067539.1, on the reverse strand, counting down.
GCATTGAAAAATAAAGTGGATGGAATCCTGCTAAGCCCCAAACAGGCCCTCCAGAAGTTTTGTCAATCTCGTCTAACATCACTCATGTCTTCTTCATCCCCTCTTTGTTTTCATATCTTAGTATTATTTAAAACATCTACCTACCAAAAAAACATATTCAGGCTCCAAAGCACACCTACAGGGCCACAGATACCAATACCCACACCACCAATCTCTTACCACATGGGTAAAAGCCACCTGCACTCTGTAAATTAGGAAAAGTTGGACAGAACGAACATCTTAATACATTTCAAACCTAGCAACTTTTGTTGCCTGATAGATAATCAACTCATGGTCAACAAATCGACCTTACTCTGGTGCTCTAGACCTGAGTTACATCACGACCCTCCCCCTATTGATGAAAATCAGATATCGAAATGAAAAATCCAATAAGAGGAGACTGTGAGGTGCATTTACCTAATATCACCAGGATTATTGTAGATATTCGACCACCACATCAACATAGATTATCATGTCGATAATTCTATATGTACAGATGACTGATCATCAAATCCCTAATTTGGCCCATCAACCTTATCATGCATTACTGTACCACAAACTATTAAGCTTTATGCAAGCATTGAAACACATTACAATCCCAAACAAGCTTATCCTGCTCATTAACTACGAGTATATGAAAGGAGAATAACAACATGACCCCATGGATTATCCACCAAAATGAGTTACAAAATTGGTCTTCAAGACCAAATAAAATCCTGTTTGTGAATCTACCCAGACAATTATGCATATCTGATCAACTTTATGAATGTAACACCACATCAAAATGCCAGGCAAGCATGAGTTTCTTACAATAAAATACAAGTTAAAATATCACATAACTAAAGGAAGGAGCCCCGGGCGGGGGAGGACATGATGAAAGAAAATACGTCCAGAGTACATCTTAGTTCTTGTTGTGAAAAATTTCCAGTGTCCCATGACTAATTAAAAAAAGAACTGTCTCCCATGCTTGGTCCCATCTACATAGGGGTTATAACTATGTTATGTTTAGCAAATCAAACATGTTTCTATCCACTAAAGATGCAGTGTTCATAAGATTATTCTGGTGAAATTAATCAAATTCTGCTACCACCTTTCTCTGTGAAATAAATAGGATCCCATTTCGGTATCCAAAAGTCAGGAGTAAAAGCAGAAGTATTGTTGGGACTTGGGAGCATAGATTTTTTTTCAAAGTTTGTCCATCATAACTGCGAGGTAGCTGGCAAATAGGGCAAAGTCAATGTCAAATTTGTAAATGTGCAATTGGTGTACAACTGCTTATGGTTTTAAATACCGGATGTCGAGAAAATATCGGATGACCAAAATTCATATAGGATTGCGGATATCGGGGAAATATCAGGGATATGTGGTAAATATTGGAATGTCATAACGAGTGTTTGCATATATAGTATAATGCACTAAAATGTAATATTAACATAATTAATGAAATCTAAGCATACAAACTATAAATAATATATGTTTAGGATCATTAATCAATCTTGTAAAACAAATAAAAGTACAGATCAACATTGCAACATTTTGTCTGATTTTTTAGGCCAAAATGTCATTTGATACAATGGGAAAATCATGACGCCTCACCCAAAATTGTCAAACACAATATTCTGTTTTTCAACAAGTCATATAAATAGATAATCGGTCAACATATCAGCTAATAAATCGGTCATATTACGGATATATCGCCCAAAGTAGCCAAAAAATGATAAAGGATATTTAGACATCATATCGGTTGCAGTAAGCGTTGTAAAAGGATATATCGGGCGATACATCAGGTGATATATTGGGCCATGTCGAGGATATTTAAAAACAATCTGCTAAGGAAGACATTCAATTAAAAAAATAAAAAGATATTATTCATTTTCATGAAAAAAGGTGGGTATATCAGCCGGTATATATAACTAGCATAGAAATATCAAGGACTTACCTTCGAACGATGAACTTTTTCACGAAACATGAGAGGCAATCTTGAAGAGACCTAAAGGACATGATAACGAGCAAATCATCAGAAAGAAAATATTTTTCATACAAATTAATGGAGAAATGATAGGTAGGGGAAACAAAAAAGGGGAACAACTAAAAGAAAGAAACAATATGATAAAACAATAAATACAAAATGTATGTCATCAAATTGGACACACGTTGTTTTGGTTCCTATCACCACCATAAACTCTGAAATACTTATCAAGCCATGGGAAGTGTTATATCTTCACCTGGGTGACTAGTTTCGGTATATAGAGAAATCCCAATTAGGGAAATGACCATTAGGTTGTTACTTGATGCAGTAGGAGCAGAAGAGACAAAGATTTAAAGTTAACCAAAGATGTGACAAGTGTAAGCAATTAAGTCATGAAACAGTAGCCAATTTTATCTCACCGAAGGTCCAGCCGTTTTGTCGCTTATATCTTCCTCCACAGGTTCCTCATTATGGGCACCAAATGCATCTGTGAAATGAACATATGAAATATAGTTGATTACTGAAAAAGGGCAAAATGGATATTCAGGCTAAAACATGTCCTGCTTAAATGCATTATCTCGTCTGTTTGTTTACCTTCTTCTACATCGTGGTCCTTTTTAATTTTCAGGGGCTTTGACTTTATGGCCTTAATTACTGGAGTGTCTTCTCCACTGTCAATTTGAATCGCATCCTGATTCTCCTTGCGAGTATCTGGTTCTTCATGATCAGAGTGATCAGAGTCTCGAGACCCTCTTGGGCTAACTTCTGGTGACGAATCGGAAGCCGAAGATAGTGTAACAACATTCTGGGTCGGTGCCTGTTTTGTAGAATTATACCCTCGCATTAGAATCTAATTGACATTACTTATCAACTGTAGTGTCCTAAGGTTATGACACAAGCCTATAGGTCTTCTAATAAATGTAATAACTATCAAAGATAACTTTGAATCCAAAACTTTCACAGTTTAATTGAACATCAAAGAAGAAGAATGCACTGAATGGTGCAAACAACTTGTTAGCGGAATGTACTAAGAGTCACCAGCCGTAGATATAAAATAAGAGATGAAAGCAACAGTAGGAATTCATAACATAACCTCAAAGTGGTCATCTGAAATTTCAAATTCTAGACAAAGAGAAAACTCTAGTTAGCATTCTAGTCATGAACCTTGCATAATAAAACATAATCACTTGTCTAGACAGAAACAACTTGAGTATTAGAACAAAATTATGACAGGAGCCCATAAAGGGATGTTAACGGTTTGGATACAGCTCGGATATGATGCTTACTATATCCATATCCACTTAAAAATCACGGATATGCATATGGATATGGATATGTTTCGGGAAGAAAAACTCATATCCACTTCCACAAAAATTGGATATGGATAGGGATATACATGCGGATTAAAACGGATGTAAGAAAGTCATATAATATTGGGAAAAATATAATTCATGTCATACAAGAAAGTTTATTAATATGTTCATTATATTAGATAAACTAAGATTAGATCTTTTGATCAACAAAATTAACCTCAAATACATCAATTTGAGGATTAAAATAATTGTAACTATATGACCAACATATATTTGGATAATTTTGGATACTGATCTGGATATTTCACTACATATCCATATCTGTAACTATATTCTATCGGATATAGATATCTAATAACCATATCCGTATCGATGTTTTTTTGCACCCCTAAGATTATACAGTTATAAATAATGACTTTCAGATGTAACCTACCAAAAATATCAAAATCTCTAATACTGATCAGAGTTGTCTGAAAGAAAGTTCTGATTAGATTTTTAAAAGCATGAGAATTTGTACAAAGACAGGATATAAACTTTCCCCCATTTTGATTACACGATTCCAAAACCCCCAAAGTAGGGTTTAATGAGCAACATACTTCTGATACCAACACGATCATAGAAGCAGTAACTGATGCAACTAAATTGAAATCCACGACAATCAGATTAGACCCTAATTATTTCAGAAACTAAACATTGAGAAATTTGTGTCTTAGGAATGAACTTTTATGATCACATTAACTAACTGTAGCTTGTAGCATTTAACAGTTAAATTTCAAATTTTTGCTGCTAACAACTCTGAGAAAATAAAAGAATTAAAATAAACGGAAATGAAATCGTTGGATGAAGAAAGACCTGGAATTCCCGTAACCAATCGGGAGACTCTTCACGATCGCTCATGGCTTCTGAGCTCCAACAAAGGGGAATGTTTGCCGCCCCTTTTTTTACGCAGGTAGTAGAATTGAAACGGGTCGGGTCTCATTTACCCTTTCTGTTTGATAGATCTGAAATCGGCCCAGGACTACAGATGGGCCTGTAGCCTGATACTGTCTGCTCACGAGCCTTTTCTCTTTTTGGGTTTTTTTCTCCACTAGTATTACCCAATCGCCTCCCCTTAAGTGCGGAAGCCACGCTCTTTCTTTTGGGCCTTCTCCTTGCTCACTCAAATAGTTGGCATGGAATTAGGGGTGCTAAACCGTACCTTTATCCAATGATATATTCGTAATCGTATTCGTTAGAATATGTATATGGTTATTCAAATTTATAACTGACAGGATAAGGTTACGGATATGGTTTTGTAATGAAATATCTGTATCCGTATCCAAAATATCTGAATACATATTAGTCATACTCTTACGATAGTTTCGATAGTTTCGATTCTTAGATTATGAATTTGTGGTTAATTTTGATGATCAAGATATCTAATCTTAACTTTTTAGTTATAATGAAGATATTAGCGAACTCTTTTGTATCACGTGAGCTATATTTTTCTCAATACTATCTACTTTTCTCATATCTATTTTGTATCCATACGCATATCCGCATGTATATATGTAACCGTATCCGATTTTAGCGGATATGGTTATAAATTTTTCTTACTGAGATATATCCATATCCGTATCCGTATCCGAGATGGGTAACCAGATATGGATATGGTAAGCATCATATCCGAACCGTATCCGGGCCGAATTCACCCCTACACGGCATCGACATGGAAACTGATCGTCTCAGAGCATGTTTGGAAAGCGTATAAGCCACTTTGATGAATTTGGTAAATAACTTATTTTGACTTATAAGCCACTAAAAAAAAACCCAGCGTCCCTTAACCTTCTTGGGGGGGGGGGGCTGTAAGCTACAATGTTTGACCAAGTAAAAGACCAATAAAACCCCTCATAATTTCATAAAATTCTAAGCCCTATTTCTTTATCTCTAACCTCATTAAATGATTTTTGCTCACTTCGAGCCACCTATTCACCAAACACTTCACAATTAAAAATAAATTATAATCTACTAAATTTACTAAACATTTTAACTTATAATTCATTTGTGGATTATAAGTCATATGGATTATAATCTAAAGCCGCGAAACATGCTCTCCCTCTTATGAGCATCACGGAAGATTGCTAGGCTCCTGAAAGTTTTCAAGACTTCCTTTATTCTCAGTACACATCAACTGGCCAATATTTGTGCACACGAACGCGAATTGGTCTTGTAGAAGATTAAAAAAAATTCTGTTTTATTATTATTCAATATATAGAAGGTACACATCGATTCCGAAATCAACTTTTTCTCCTTGGTACGTAGGACCAAGTCTTGACTCTTTCAATGGCTTCACGTGACTAATAGAGAGTAACAGGTATCATGATGAATATTTGAGTCCAGACCAACTTGTACGTATGCAAACAATATCCATGATGGAAAAACCTATAAATATTGTACACCATGCAAAGGATCCTACGAAATATTTAACTTAAAATTAAATCATTGATGTTCTAAACCTTTCAACCATTTTCAAAACCTTTCTCTCGGAAAAAACAGAAGCCTTTACGAGCGTTGTTTAAAGAAAAATAATACAAGGCTTTTTTACTTATTAATCAACGTGGAGCTTGGTTGTCTATCCTATTAATTGTGATGGCAGATGAAAACTGCGATCTAACCTATAAGATTTGTTGTCTAAAATAATAAGAACAACCCATGTGGAGAGCTTAGCTTGGGGACAAGGATCTCATTTGTTTTAACCGAAAATTTCCATCTCTTTATCCTTGAGAGTTGAGGGGAGACGAGTAAATTAGTGTAGTTTATATAGAGACCTTTGCTTAATACTTTCGGTGAAGACTCGGGTTTAACCTTGTAGGATGTGCACAAAATTAAGGCACTTGGGACAAAATTGCACTCAAAGATCCAAGTGTACTACCTTTGATTAAACAAAAAATGCGCTAGTCATATTCAATTATTGTTGGATTCGTTTTCACTAGTATAAAAAAATATCCGATAGATCTCAATAGAAAATGTACACGGAAAAAAAAATATATCAGGTAGTGAATTCATACACGAATGTCAAAGTTTAATGATTTAAAATTTTAAATCAATTTAGTACAAATTTAATATATCACGGATCTGTATCTATTTGTGGTGGAGGAGCTAGAATTATGTCTCGGTGGTGTCCCAACATAACCTATTATAGTTGTATTTAAAATCTACATTGATAAGTATAAAACTTTAGCTCTTTCAGCGGTGTCTGGTTAATTCTAGTGGTGTCCTCGATAATAAATACAATAATAAATAGATAAAAACATGCATAAAATAGACAAGACGGTGCCGTCTTGTGACATTATTGGACTCTACATGGCTCTTCCGTTGTCTGTTTGATACATTCTCATTGTTGATGGTTAATATGATCACATAATTTAATCCAAACCAGGATCGGTTTGTTCAGTACTGAAGAGGGACAGCTTTCTTCTCTGACTTTATGACTGGTTCTTGAGTAGGGGCGCTCAGCAATCTACACATACAAACATTCGTGAGAGGGCGGGGATTGGTTCCCCCGTTGTACCTCTAATCATCGTATTAGTTGATCTCTTTTGTAAGGTAAAGGAAGAACTGTGTTCTTGTAATTGTGCAATGTATGCTTAATAGGATTAGATTTGTGAACCCCCTTCATGTTAGAATAGTATATGTATTTATACTTTGTGTATAAGGGGTAGATTAGTCACTTCGATCGAGCACAGGAGGGCGGTGGCAAAGTGTGGGATGACGACTGAGTCAGCCTCTGCTTTACAGGTGTCGGTTGGCAACTAGAGAGAAGATCCTCAGCATTAAATGAGAAGTGAAAGGGAGTATGGCAGGAGCCCACGTTGTCCGATGAGTCATAAAGACTGTTGAGGCTAGAGGCATGATGATGCCTGCTAAACATTAAATGTGACATGGACACGTTGTCAGCGAGGATAAGCTCGAAACAGAAGTTATCCTCTAACTTCGCCGAGAAGACGCCTTTCGAGTCGTCATCGTGAGGTGTTAGTCAAATGGTCGAATGGACTCCTAGTGGGTCGTCTTTGATAAAGGAGATCGACTGGTACCGCCTCTCGAGTCAACATGAGGGAAATTTGAATTTATAGGTCTCTGGCCACCAAATTGATTGGGGCGTACCACATAAAAAGTGCTATTGGTGTCGAATTATATTCGGACGAGTGAAAGCACCATAACACTCATTAAAACTGAGATTTTGTTTTTGTTTTCCTGTTTTCGTGCAAAATATATAGAGTAAAATTGTTAATTATTCCTATCTTGTAATAAGGAGTGAATAATTAAAGGATCCAAATGATGCAAGCCAAACCGATCTAATTCACTGTACGCAAGGGGATTTAGGATTCTGAACAACTTAGCGCACATTAAGAAGAAATGAATAAAACAGTTCTGTATTAAATAGCTAAAGAATGACATGATAATGTTTATATTTGCGTTCCTTTCTAGCAGTGATATTCATAATCTGATTGGTTGATTGAACAATTAAATATGAAAATTACCAATAGAGAGTGGCGCGCTATATATGTATGGAAAACCTGTGAATCACTGGTTCGAGTCTATCAAGTATAAAAACTATATTTAAAATAGGGTATATTACAATTAGATACTGTGGCAAATCAGAAACTTTGACAAGATGGCCCAAAAAATAATCAAATATAATTTTGATTAGTATCTCAACATCATCATCATATAATAATTAAGTCTTTCAAAATTATACTTACAATTATAATTTAGTGTTTACAATAGCGAATGAAGAAGGAGATGAGCGAGAAAGCGGGTGTAAAGGGGCCGATTATGATCACAAGAAATGAAAACATTTCAATCGTGAATTAAATAAAAGCGTAGTTTTGTTTTGGCTTAATTGCACTTAGTTACCCTATAGTACTTCCCCTACTTTGCACTTATATACTCTCAATTGTTTTTTTAGCACTTATGTATTTAAACTTTTAATAACATGCATTTATATACTCTCACTTGTTTTTGCACACCTTATATACGTAAAGTTTTTTAAAGTTGCACTTAAATACCCTCAGTTATGTAAACTTACTGGTATTTCATTACGGATTTAAAAAACCATAGGGTATTTGTTGATGTCAATTATCGAACAGGGGGTTATCCAAGAGTTTGTGGAGTGATTGGGATCCTTTAACTCCTTCTGATAAATGGTTCTGGGGCTTGTTGTTCTTCTCTTCACATGAAAGAACTCGTAAGAAGGTAGTGTTGGGTTCTCCGATTGTACCTCTGACGATCAAGTCAGTAGAAGAGCTTGAGTGAGGAAATATATTGTTAGCTCTTAGTTACGTCCTAAAAAATCAGAGAGAGTTACCTCATGCAGTGCCGCTCCTTTTATAGTGGGGGGGGGCAAGAAGATAACTTGGGCCGAGTCCAGCTAGGCAGCTGAGTAGGTAAACATATGCTATGTGTCGGTTGCTGAAGGAGGTGAGGCACCCGGTCATTTATCATGGGAATGATAACAAGTGTTTGGTGTTGACTGGGTCCGATGAGTCATAAAGGCTATTGGGGCAAGAGCAATAATGATATTGTTAAGTCAGTAAATGCGGGAGTAGTCGGCTGGCGAGGGGTTTGAGAAACTATCGTCTTGTTGACTCCTCGGGTCTAGGATCGAGAAACACCACCTTTTGACTCGGTTATGCGAGATGTCAACAGAACAGTGGGCCAAGTCGAGTCGCTTGTGGAATCAATTGAGGGGTTGGCCGAGTAGTACCGTTTTTTGACTCAGTTACACTAGATGTCGACCAACCGAGTCCACCGTGCTAAGGCAAAAGTTATCTTGGTCATTTCGAATTCCGGAGTCAATCACAACCGTTAGCTTGAAACTGATTCAGTCATTTGGATGTTGGCATATGTTGATCCAGCTGTCTATAAGTACGGTGGCTATGAAGAGATATTTGTTTGTGTTTGTTTCTAAAAATCTTCGAATCTTAACTGAAAAGAGAACTCTGCTCCTTCTTCTTCCAGCGATCTTCTAAGGATATTTCGATGGCATCTTCCGCTCTTAATGTTCGTCAGGGTTAGTTCGAGATGTTCCACTCGAAGGTGACACTACCGCAATTAAGATCATTATATCGTGTTGTCGAGCATTTTAGAAATTTGATATCCCTAGCCTTGCAAGGTGACGGTGCCAACGAAGTCGTAGGCAGTCTTTGACCATGATGTGAGTCGGGCTCCGCTGTACATAAAACATCTAGAGTGCGGTTTGTGCCTACCCCTACATACCTTCATTTGTTGTGTCTTCATAGCTTTAGGGGTTTCATCGTTGCAGATGAAACCGAACTCAGTCACGACTGTAGTTGGAGTTCGTGGTCATTTGTCATTGGTTGGGGGTTTAACCAACATTGAATGTGCTTGCTCCTCTGGTCAGCGTTAAGGTGCACCGGTGCGAGGCCCACTTCCACTTTCAGGTGGTAGGAAGAATCAAGATTATTGCTGACCCTCCTGAGTTGAACAAGGACTAGAAGGAGAAGTTTGTTTGGGAATGACTCAAACTTGGGTTGTTCGAATTGGCCCGAGATCATGAGGGAGGCTTTGATGGTGGTGCTTTTGTCGAGTGCTGAGAGGCAAGAGTTTGAGAGAATTAGAGCATATATCGGCTCCTGCAAGATGAAAGCCTTGCTCAACGTACAATTCTATTTTGTGGATGGTTGGTTTTTCTCCTATGCCGCCTACGCACAAAGACAATGAGAGGGCGGCCAAGCTGACTCTAGGTGCGGAGGAGGCTGCTGAGGCATCTGTTACAGATCCTATTGGATCCTAGGAAGAGATCTCGACATGGCCAACAAAACATCATTGTCAGGATTTAGCCCCCGATGAGGATAAAGTGGCTCATGCTCATGAAACTGATGTGGTTGTTGTGCTGACAAGGTCATCCCTTATGGCAGGCAAGCCTAGAAGAGGAGGAAGCTGAGGAAGGTTAGTAGCCAAGGGCCTAGAAGGACAATTGAGGTAGAGACTAAAATCGTAGGCGCCACACTATTGATATCAGCTATCAAATAGGGGGTTATCCAAGAGTTTGTGGAGTGATTAGGATCGTCTAACTCCTTCTGATGAATGGTTCTGGGACTTGCTGTTCTTCCCTTCACATGAAAGAACTCATAAGAGGGTAGTGTTGGGTTCTTTGATTGTTCCTCCGATAATCAAGTCAGTAGATGATCTTGAGTGAGGAAATATAAAGTTACCTCTTACTTATGTTCCAAAAAACTATAGAGAATTATGTCATGCAGTATTGCTCCTTTTATAGTGGGTCTGAAGGTAAGAAGGTGACTTGAGTCAAGTCTAGCTAGGTAGCTGAGTTGGTATACATGTGCTGCGTATTGGTTGCTAAAGGAGGTGAGTTACATGGTCATTTATCATGAGAATGACAGCATATGCTTGGTGTTGATTGGGTCCCATAAGTCATAAAGGTTATGGAGTCTAGAGTAATAATGATGCTTTCACGACAGTTAATTCGAGAGTAGTCGGCTGGCGAGGGGTTTAAGGAAAATATCATCTTGTTAACTACTCAGGTCTTGGACCAAGAAACACCAACTTTTGACTCGGTTACACGATATGTCGACCGAACAGTGGGCCGAGTCGAGTCACTTATGGAATCAATTGAGGGGTTGCCCAAGTAGTACCACTTTTTGGTCTAGAATTAGTCAGGTTAGGTATAGTGTAAGACATGTGTCGACTTCTCTATGGAGATTAATATTTAGTAATTTTAAGGGTATAATAGTTGGCCCCATGGTGGGCACCACACTATTGATAGCAGTTATCAAATAAGAAGTTATCTAGGAGTTTGTGGAGTAATTAGGGTCCTATACTTCCTTCTGATGAATGGTTCTGAGGCTTGCTGTTCTTCCCTGCATATGAAAGAACTTGTAAGAGGGTAGAGTTAGGTTCTCTGGTTATTTCTTCGACAATCAAATCAGTAGATAATCTTGAGTGAGTAAATATATAGTTAGCTCTTACTTACGTCCCAAAAAATTAGAAAGAGTTACCTCATGCAATATCATTCCTTTTATAGTAGGTCTAAGAGGGCAAGAAGGTAACTTTGGCTGAGTCTAGCTAGGCAGCTAAGTCGGCAGACATGTGTTACGTGTCGGTTGCTGAAGGAGGTGAGTCACATAGTCATTTATCATAGGAATGACAGCAAGTACTTGGTGCTAACTGGATCCGATGAGTCATAAAGGCTATGGGGGTTAGAGCAATAATAATGTTGTCAGGACAGTTAATGTGAGCGTAGTCAGTTGGCGAGGGGCTTGAAGAAATTGTTGTCTTGTTGACTCCTCATTTCTAGGACTGAGGAACGCCACCTTTTAACTCGATTAAGTGATATGTCGGTCGAACAGTGGGCAAAGTCGAGTGGCTTGTGGAATTAATTGAAGGGTTAGCCGAATAGTACCGTCTTCTGACTCGGTTACGAGAGATGTCGACCAACTGAGTCAGTCATGCTGAGGTGAAAGTTATCTTGGTCTTGAATTAGTCGGGTTAGGTATAATGTAAGACATGTATCAACTTCTCTATGGAGATTAATATTTAGTAATTTTAGGAGGATTACAATATTTAAGTATATATTTTAAAAATTCTAGGATATTTAAGTGCAAGTTTTAAAAACTTTAGGATATACAAGTGTTGCCATAATAAGAGTATATAAGTAAAAGTTTTAAAAACTTTAGGGCATATAAGACACTAGTAAAAACAAGTGAGGGTATACAAGTGTAATGTAGTTAAACTATGGGTATTTGGATGCAATTAAACCTTTTACTTTGAGAATTGAGGGTTTATATTTTAGACTACGCGGTTATATAAAATAAAATATCACACAATCAATGTGTTTTTGTAATTTTTTGTGGAGAGGCGTGGGGGAGGGGGGGCTTGGGGGGTATGGCCCTAGTGAACCCCATGCCTTTACCCCTGCTTTAATACCCTATAGTGTACCAAATATTGCATGTAATTAGCTTCAATTATATTATAAATGACTTCACTTAAATAACTTAAAGATTCTATAAGTCATATTTTAGTACCCTCGGCTATGTAAACATGAGAATTTCCTATGAAAATCCTCATGAGATACCTACAGACTAATTTTCAAACATTATAATCTTATATCTTTGTTAACTCAATCACAATTTTATTTTAAATCTACCCTAATTCAATTTTAAAATAAGATTTTGATAGGTTTAGAAATACATTTAACAAATAGTAAGCATTAAAATGTTCTAAGATTGGCATGTGAGTATGGCATGCAATGCAATGATAGAGCTAAGGAGATTGGGGGAATCCATGGCCTCCTTAGCTTTTGCCTAACAAGTCTTGCATATACAAGTATTTTGTTAGTGATAGACGGGTGAATCTTACATAGTGAATATCTTAGAGCAACAACCCCCCCCCCCCCCCCCACGCCCCCAAAAAAAGAGAAAATCCCAAGTCTGGACTAATTATAGATAACCCAACTCTAATTTGAAAATTAAAGAACACCCCCCAAACTATGAGATATCTCACAAAACCCCATAACCTTTCAAACTTTTCTTACCAAACCCCTCAAATATTATTTTTAATATACAATAACCAAAATACCCTTTTTTGAAATCAACCCATTTAGTTATAAAGAAACCCCTAACAACTAAAATTTTTTTTGATTAATTTTACAATGGATTTTCCCATTTTTCTACTCTCTTTCTTTCATCATAAAAACAATTAGAGTATTTTTGAGTGAGGTGTATTTTCATCTTTTTCGGTCACTTATGTGTCATATGATATGCTAGGCCTAACAAGGTAAGCTTTCAGAGAATGATACAATATGCTCAAACTTGAGGGATGTTTCCCAATTAAAATAGTTGTTTTGTAATTTAGGGGGGGGGTTCTTAGACACACCTCATATTTGAGCGGAGTTAATTGAAAAGTTCAAGGGCTAATTCAAATTTTCAGAGGAGAGGAGTTGTTTCTACAATATATGCTCGAATTTGAGGGGATTTTCCCAAATTAAAATAGTTGAAAAGAGATTTCTAAAATTAATCGATGATTTTATGTAGAGACTAAATGGGTCTTCCTTTAATTTTTATATTTAAATATAAGATTTTGATAATATTTTTTTAATATTGATAGTTATAATCTGATAAGAATTATAGAATATTTGATCATTAGAATTTTTTAATAATGGATAGTTTTACTTTGATGAGGATTCTTATGTGAATATATTTATACTTTTAAATAGATGATTATGAGATTTTTTTTAAAATATGGATAGTAATAAATCTGATAAGGATTATAAAATATTTAATTATTAGAATTTTCTAATTATAGATAGTTTTAATTTGATGAAGATTTTTAGATGACTATGCAATTAGGTGTACGGTTTGTTATCTTTTGATAGGATAGATGGACACATGTCTACTTATGATATGATACATGTTAAACTTTTATGCCTTTATGGTATGACATAGGCTAATTTTTTGTGCATTTAGAAGTTTCACCAATTTCTCTTTGTGTGTGTGTGGGGGGGGGGGGCGGGTGTTAGTCAAGTAGAACTCAAAATTAGTACTAGGATAAGTTGTGGCACAATGTTTTACACTGTTAGTCCATTGGAACTAAAACTAGGATAAAATTTTATAGGGTTAGTTAACAAGAACTGGATAAAAAATAGAACTGAGATAATTATAAAAATGTATCCAACTTTTGTCAAACTTATGTCTAAAAGAGAGAATTATAGTCTCTTAAATTGTCCCCAATTCTAAGCTAGAACTACATGGTAAAAAACTAGAACTTTCGTATTTACTTTTTTATTTTCCATATTTAATTTCTCCATCATCTTTAAACCACATCATAAAATTAGATCACAATTTCTTACCATTACCTTCTATTTAATATTATTTTTTATTTTTATTAAATAATTAAATTGTATACTTAACTTAAATTTTAAAATTCATGTTTTATTAAAATTTAATTAAAATGAGAGATGATGGAATGATGTCTGGTAGATCAAAAAAGAAAGAAAAAATAAAAAACTATGTTTTCTAGTTTATATTACAATAATAATTCCAAAAACTAAAAAAGTTATGAATAATAATAATAATAATAATAATAATAATAATATCTTATAGTCTATTTAATAGTTCTTCAAGATTAATTAACAATAAAATTAATAAATAATAATAATAATAAGTTTTAAAATGCATAAATAGTAGTCTTATCATCAAAATAGGACTTATTATTGACTTTTCAAAAT
>BQKN01067539.1:0-13465 GCA_022839385.1 Asparagus kiusianus | reverse complement strand
TGTATGTATGTATGTATGTATATAGGTATTTATGTATGTATGTATGTACATAATAATATATATATACAAGCTGGAATACACGTGCACTGCACGTGATCAAATATTTTAAATATTTACTTTAAGTTTATTTATTTACTATAACATGGTTATAAAAAAGTTTAAAATTATCATAATATATTAATTTTTTTATATTTCCTTGTATAAAATCTTGTTAGGTTTAACATTTTGTCTTCTAGAGAAATAGTGATGTTTAAAGCCTTAAAATATTATTAATTTAAGATTAATTAGTAATTTGAATGTATAATTACAAAATATTAATGGTGTAAGGGACCAATATTGAAAAAAAACTATTGTTATTATTAATGAAGAAAATAAATTGTTGAATTCATCAAAGAAAAATAATAGGTTTTATCTAATTATTAAGGATTTTGTTTAGTTATAAAAAAATCACTTCCACCTATTGTTTATCAAGCAACCGAGTATTATATATATTCAAGAGCTTTTTTTCTAGAATTTTCTAAGTTAGAATGTGCAAATTCAATCAAGAACGAAAATGTAAAGTATGTGATCAATTCCAAAATATGATATCGTACTCTTTTTACATCTCAACAACTATTAATTTATCTGTCAAAATGATTATTCTCTAGTTTCAGAGAATTATAAAATATACTTTGTGAATGATTTATATATATTATGCACTCATATTGATTGTATTTTTACAAAATAATTCATATCTGTGACGCCCCTGGGTTCACACAAGGCTGCAGTCCGAGGTAAAACCAGAAATGTCAAACCTGTCATGCACCACACCGTGCAATAATATGTTTCACCATCATAATTACTATCTCTCTAGAGAAATCAACAACAGGTGTAGTACAAAGCAAGTAAAAGATTTTACAAGAAATGCTTGATGAAATGATAGGACTCAAATTAATACATCTCATCAATCAAATAAGCTGAAATACATAGTCAAAGTCTGAAATGAATAATAAAGATCTGGAGACCTCAACATGTCTCAAAGTACATAATGTCTGATACAGGAAATAAGGCACACAGCCTTTATAACTCTAGAACATAAACATCTCAAGTCTAAAATGTCTCAAGTGGAGTACAAAATAAAATACATCTAAAAAGAGGATAATTGATACTAGTAAGGGTCGTCCTCAACCTGCGACTCTCCGGGCTCCTGGCTCATTACCTGAAAGGGGGAGGGACAACGAGCGTCAAAGCGCTAGCGAGCAACATCACAACCAACCCCAAGGGATAGGGCTCGTTGTATATGAAAATACAGTTAATACATAATAATATAAATCATTTACATAAACATTAATGGGTTTTAGTACTGTAATGATCATAAAATTTTGATATTAGTTAAAATAAATTTTTGGTATTTTAAATATTATTTTTAAAAAGAGTATTGTATTTTTCTCGATTTTCTAGAATTTTCTATAATTTAAAAATCTGATTATATAGTTATTTAAATGGTTTTGATATTCATAAATTAATTTAGTGCCATGAAAATTTCTGGGATTTATCCGTTGTGTTACTGATACTATTACGTATTATTTTAAATAATATGTCGTATTATTATTACTATTACGTATTAATCTTGTATTATGTTGAATTATTAATTACATATTATTTGTATAAATTATTGTATTATTTTAATTATTACGTATCAGCTATCGTATTAGCATAACGGGTACGTTTTATCGTGTAGATAATTGTCACATAATTATTTGATTTTAAATGTAAGTAAATATATTTTTATTATTAATTATTTTCGTTTAATTGTACAATATGGGTATATTTCGACAGTTCCGTATCAACTGTTGTATGAGCTCAACATGTACGTTTTTATTTGTAGATAATTATTATGTAATTAGTTTAATTTTTAAGTACTCGAAATTATTTATTTTTAATTATTTTCGTTTAAATACCTGAACCCATTTGAAAATAACCCCAGCTTTTGCTTCCCGCGTCTAACCCCCATCAGCTACCCCAACAACCCCGTTCTCTCCCTCCTCTTCTTTTCCAAAAAAACAGCTCCACGCGAATCATCTCTCAATATTTTATTTTATTTTTTTAATTTTTTAATCATTTTTTTCCTATTTAAAGCCCAGCTCTCTCTCTCTCTCGTACTCACTCTTTTTCTCTCTCTCTCTCTCTCCCTCTCTCTCTCTCTCCCCCTCTCTCTCTCGAGCTCGAGCTCCGTCCAGCCCCCGCCGCTCGAACGTCGGCCGAGCTCCGACCAAGTCCGCCACCCAGACCTCCTCCGCCGTCGTCACCAGCCGCTCCCCCACCTCCGACCGCCTCCAGCTCGCCGTCGTTCTGCCCCTGCTCCGCCTACTTCGCCGCCGTCACCTCGTCCTCCTCCCCTCCTTCTTCTCCGACGAACCTTAGGCCTCAGCCCCGCTCGAACCCGCACCGCCGCCAGCTCGCCGCTGACGCCAGCCGACCCGCCCTAGCCCAGCTCCCTCAGCCCCGACGCCCAGCTCCTCCTCCATTTGCCGCCGCCCAGATCCCGCGCCTCCCTCCTCCACCCTCGCCGCCGCTGCTCTCTAGTCCATCCACCGCTCCATCAACCGCCTCTGACCGCCCCTACTCCTCCCCTTCCCCTCTTCCACCGACCACCACAAACTCCCCACAAGCTCCAGCTCCGTTCAACCGCCGCCAACCCCCTCTGCTCCGCCAGCTCCACCACCCGGAGCTCCGCCACTGCTCGCCAGCGCCTCCCTGAGCTCCTCCATCACTGTCGAGCTCACCGTCAACCAGCGCCTCAGCGTACGCCACGTGTTCGACGATGTGCCAACACAGATCCGGTTGTAGAATCACACACCAACGGCCCCCGTCGAAACCCCGTTGAGCCCTCAATGATGACAACCACCGTCGTTGTCGTCCCCTACACCCGCGTCGTCCAGATCCGTCCCCGCAGTGGCATCGTCGCCTCGTCATCAGGCCCCTCGGCCTCGTAGGCAAGATCCTGATACCCTCTTGACTTATCATTCAATCCGCCCTGATTTAATTAGCTGCTTGCAAGATCCCTATTCTTGCTCAAAACAATTTTAGATTGATCACAAATTTATTATGCATACGAACTCGTTACCCGAATAATTATTCGTTACAAATACGAAACTGTCGTGAACATATTGGACTGAGAACTATAACGTATAGAACCGTCATGGACGTAATGGACTGTGGACAATAACGTATGACCATTCACATTGTAATACATATACTGTGATGACATGTACGGATTTATTTGACGAATGATACTAAAAATAATATTTTGAATATAGATACTGTAAAGATAAAATAAGATAAAATTATTTTAGATTAGTTTATGATTTTTTTAAGGATTTATTTGACAAAATAATTATTTTAAAAAATTATAATAAATTATTTTGGTGAAAAATCATTTTAGAGTAATTATAATAAAACAATAGAATTTGTTTGACAAAAGAATTATTTTAGAATAATTATAATTTAAAAGAATTTATTTAGAATAAGTATCAATTTAGAATAATTTCAGTAATTTAAGAAAGTTTTATAAAAGAAATTATTTAGAACATTTATAAATATTTTTTAAGGATTTATTTTATAAAAGGAATTATTTTAGAACATTTATAAATAATTTTTAAGGATTTATTTTAGAAAAGGGATTATTATGAATTTTTAATGATTTATGTTTCTTAATTTTAATTATGTGATATGCTATGATCGATCTTGTTGTACATGATTAGTTGCATTTATTACTCTTTGTTATGTTTGAGAACCGTTAGAAATTCATGACTAGTGTGGCCTGGTGTGTCCTGTTTAAGACTTAGAAACATGTGTGTATGTTGACTTAGAAAGCGAGAAGAGTTGGGATGGGGAAGTTAATGTTCATGTGATCGGATAAGACTGTTGATGTATCTTCCAGACTAGAACCAGTGAACCGTTTCGCACTGGGGTTAGTTTGTTGGGCCAAGTGAACCGTTTCGCACTTGGTTAGTGAAATCGTTTCGTCACCCGAGTTTTGCTTGAGTTCGAACCAGGCCGAAATCGGATTACGTGTAGTCCTCTCACCGAACCGTTTCGCGGGTTTGGATGCACGTAGGGGATTTGTGAACAGTCAATTATCCGGTGATGTGAGTGTTGGCTCTGTGTGAGATGTGACCAGTGACCTGTTATAGAATGGCTAGTTACATGACCTCGTTTCTTGGCTAGGTATGATTTCTTGTGAGATGTAGGCCAGTTGTGTTCTTTTCATACATAGATCGGGGTTAATATTTAATTATTTACAATTTGAGGCATATGGTATATACATGAGGGTTTCCTTGTTTGGATTATTTCGCTCGACGTACTACGTCTCCAATTGTAGATCTTTAAGTATTAATTTCAGCTAATATATGACCCTGTACTTGGATGATTATTCTGACCGCTAGCTGCATGATCGACTTGTTACTTGGTTGATTTCCTGGGATTTATTCTGATTATTCTATTCTAGTAGTAAATTATATTTAGATTATTAGTATTTCAGTTGCATGTTTTCATTGTTATTACCATTATCGCATTGGTCGCACGACCGTTCTATTCTTCCTTTTGGGATCTTACCGTGCGCCATGCACCTGACGTACACCTGTTTTCTCTGGTGTACGTCAGACTTAGAAGAAGAACAGGTTCAGCTTGGAGATGCGCCAGAGCCGAGTATTCTCAGCAGGAGTGTCTTGTAGACGAAGCAGAAGAAGAATTGAAGCTCAGTTATTCCTTTCAGTTTATTTTCGTAGCATTTCCTTTTCCGCCTGATCATTGTATTTTATATTCTCTAGTATTTCATTCAGATAGTTTGTATAAGGGCATGTTTAGCCCGAATATTATGTCCGGATGATCATTTCAGTTATGATATGTATCTTTTGGTTCTGAGTTGTTTATTATATTCTCATTACTGTGATCGGGGACCTGTGCCTTCGTTTGTATTTCTTGACGCTTAGCGTATTAGATTGAGAAGACGGGGTCTAGCACTTATCTCTCCTCAGTCTAATACGTCGCGGGCTTACTCGTGTCCCGATTCCCTGGTATTTTGGGAAGCGGGGCGTGACATCATCTACCTGATTTCCCACTTGAACATGACTAGAACCTGGTTGGTCTTTAGGTTCTATCTCAATAAGCTGAGACTTTAAAGTCCCAACAGTCCCAACACCATCATCCTTGGGCGCCTTAGCAATTATGGACTTCTCATCAAAGGTAATATCTCTGCTGATCACGAACTTCGAATCTTCTGTACACCAAAGATGATAGCCTTTTACACCCTTTGCATACCCTAAAAAATTACCTTCTTGGCCCTCGTGTCAAGCTTTCCCTCATTGATGTGATAGTAGGTGGTACACCTAAAAATCCGAAGCCTCTCATAATCTGCATGCTCCCCTGACCACACCCTATAGGGTGTATCATCATCCAGTGTAGAATGTGGAGATCGGTTTATAATATAGCAAGCTGTAGCCACCGCTTCTGCCCACCATTCTTTGCCCAATCCAGCATAATATAGCATACTCATTACTTTCTCCCGCAATATTCGGTTCAGCCTCTCCATGACCCCGTTCTGCTATGGTGTTGACCTGACTGTCCAGTGTCGAACAATGCCCTCATGATCACAGAACTCTTTGAAGGTACCATCTGTGTACTTTATACCGTTATCAAATCTCGGTGTCTTCAATTTCTTCCCTGTCCTGTTCTCAACCACTGCCTTCCACTTCTTGAATGTCTCGAATATCTCATTCTTATGCTTAAGAAAATAAATCCAAGCATACTTTGAATGATCATCTATGAACGAGACAAAATACCTGGAACCACCCTTAGAAGTTATTTGAGCCGGACCCCACACATCTATGTGCACATAGTCTAATATATATCTGCTCTTGTGATTGCTTTTCATGAATTTGATCTTTTGTGCCTTTCCGTACACACAATCCTCATAAAAATATATGCAATGTTTCTTTAGATTATTCAGCAAACCCTCCTTACCAAGCAGATCCAGACCCTTCTCTGACATGTGCCCAAGCCGCCTATACCATAACCGTGTGTGCTCATATGGGTCTCCACTACTTCCTTCAGTTCCAACCGCTGCATCTCCTGTCAGCGTCGTACCTGAGAGAGTATATAAATTACCATGACGAACACCCTTCATCACTACAAGGGAACCCCGAACAACCCCCTTCATTCCGTTCTCTGTAACAATCCTGCAACAACCGGAGTCTAATGCACCAACTGAGATAAGATTTTTCCGTAAGTCGGGAACGTACCTCACATTAGTCAAGGTTTGGACCACTCCATCATGTATCTTGGTCTTGATATTACCTATCCCCACCGTTTACAAGCATGGTTGTTCCCCAGCAATACGGTTCCATCATCAATGCTTCTGTAGGTAGTAAACCATTTTTTATTTAGGCATATGTGGTAAGAGCAACCTAAATTAAGAATCCACTTTCTGGAGATATCCTCGCCACTCGTGATGACATAACATTCTTTCTCACTCCCTTCCTCTGAAACATAGCTTGCTTCTTCCTTGCCTTCTCTCCTCTCAGTCTTATTGTTGTTCTTCTCCCTACCTACTCTCTTATTTGGACAGTAGACCTTGAAATGCCCAACTTCACCGCATTTGAAACATGCTCTTCCAGCAAAAGGTCTTGATTTAGATCTAGACTTTCCTTCCTTGCCTTTTCCTCGCTCATTGCTCCTTCCTCTAACAAACAATCACCGTGCTTGTTCTTTGCTACCATCATTAGTCATGTTACTGGTTACAATCTTCTGAAGGTCATCCCCTAGAAGCATCGTTCTAGTCTCATCCATCGTCAAATTATCTCCCATAAGTATCAGTGTTTGCACCAGGTTCTCATACAACTTTGGTAGAGATAGAAGTAGTAGAAGAGCCTGATCCTCGTATTCTAAAGTCACCTCGATGTCCTTTAGATCCGATAGTATCCTATCGAACTTGTTGATATATTCTCGGATTGATGAGCTCTCCTCCATCTTTTAAGTATACAATTTGGATTTTAAATAGACCGGTTCGTTAGACTCTTCGTCATGAATGTGCTTTTTAACTTCGACCACACGCCCGCAGCTGTTTCCTCTCCATCTACCAAGAAAGCTACATCCCTTTTAAGGCAAAAGATAATCAACGCTCGTGCTTCCAGATCCAGCTCCTCCCAATCCTCATCAGACATATCCTTGTGCTTCTTCTCTTTTCCAGCCAAAGCCTTGTGTAATTTTTGCAAAAACGAGTTCTTCATTTGCATCCTCCAATAGGAAAAATCATTCTTCCTATTGAATTTTTCAATCTCGTACTTTTCAACTTTAATTGTTTTACTAGTTAACGTCATCCTCTACTTGTATTAATAAATCCGCTTCTCTCAGGAATTCCAACAAACACCTTGTGTTCACCACACAATAATCAAGCACCACCTCAGATCAGAAATTTTACCACCTCCAATCTAAATAAAGGACTCTGATACCAATTGTTGGACGCAGAGTCACGTCCTCACGCCGTGAAAGCGATATCACCTTAGAGATAGCCCTAGCTTTTGTTATCACCAAAGCACAAGCCAACCTCTATATTTCTGTTTCTCAAAGGAAACAAGAATAAAAAGTGAAATATCTCAATAAAGTAAAATATACACTCTTCCTCTCATCAGTTCTAGGACTGAATTGTTGAGGGAACCTACAAGCAATAGTGAACACCTAAAAAACAGTAAATACATGAGATTTACGTGGTTCAGCAAACTTACCTACGTTCACAGGAGGGGGGAGGAGATTCCACTATGAGGAGAACACCGACGACTTGTACAATTCACAAGCTCATTTCAAAAATAAAGCTATGATTTTTACCCAAAAGAAAGTAACCTCTCTTTTGTAAAATCCCTTTTTTATCTCTCCTCTCTGATCTGAAAGCTCTCCCCTTTTTATTCAGTCGACTAAAGAACCAGCCGCCCAAATACCCAGCTGATTCTCTCTCTCTCTCTCTCTCTCTCTCTCTCTCTCTCTCTCTCTCTCTATTTTTCCCACGCACGAAACCCTAGAGAGGATGCATCTGTATTTATAGTAAAAAAACTCATGCGGAAAAGGCTAAGGCTCACCCTCTCATGCGGAAAAGGCTAAGGCTCACCCACGTGGGTGTGGCCCCCACATGAACCCCTACAGGAAAACAACTCACGCGCCTTATCTTATATCCTCATACGCTCACAAGTCTCCTACCAACTGATATATGAAGTAATTAGGTGGCGATGCAAAGAAAATTGTTTAAATTATATCATATACTATAATTTTATTATATAGTATAATATAATATAAATAGTAATAGTAATAACAACAACAAAAAATTAGGAATAAGAGTGATCTTTGAAGCAGATAGGTTAAATACGATGAAGTAAATCTTTAATTTCTAAAGGAATAAAGCTCTTTATGTGAGAATTTCGGGCTTAAATTGAATTAGGTGTGTTTGCGTCGGAAATCAATTTTATTGTGGAATCCATTACAACTGTTTATCAATTACAAATTTAAAAAGAAGGAGACTTTTATAAGAATTTTCTAAGAATTTTCTGACACAAATAAAAATAAACAAAGACTTCCTAGAAACACATGCATGATCGTTTATCGGTCGCTGTTTGTGTCACGCCCCGCTTCCCAAAATATTCGGGAATCAGAACGTGAACAAGTCCGCGACGTATTAGATTGAGAAGAAATAAACACTACCATTTTTTTCTTTTCTTTTCTTCTCAATACAATACGCTAAGCGTCTAGAAATAAATATAATGCGAAGTCACAGGTCCCTGATACAATCAGCAAGAATATAATGAACAATACAGAATAAAATAATACATATCACAAATGAATATTCACCCCAGACATAATATTCGGGTCAACATGCCCTTATACAAAACTATCTGAATGAAATACTGGAGAATATAAAAATACACTGATCAAATGAAAATGGAAGGTAGTACAAAATAAAACGGATGACCAATAACTAAGCTTTGGCTTCTTTTGCTCCGTCTGCAAGGTACTCCTGCTGAGAATCCTCTAGCTCCTAATAATCTCCCAGCTGAACCTGTTCTTTCTTTAAGTCCGACGTATACCAGAGAAAACAGGTGTACGTTAGCGTGTATGGCACACGGTAAGACCCGACCCCACAAAGAAAATAGAATGAACGGAATTCCAATGTGAAAAACGATACGATAATAGAAACAACAAAAGAACGTACAACTGAAATCCACAAATCGACATGAAAATGCTACTAAATCATGATAACATAAAGCATCCAAAATCGATCAGGTAACAAGATCATGTAGCTAGCGATCAGACTAATCATCCAAGTCACAAGAGCATACACTAGATGGAATTAATACTTAAAAACCTACAACATGAGACGTAGTATGTCGAGCGAAATAATTCAAAAAAGGAAACCCTCATGTATATACCATATGTATCAAATTATAGATAATTAAATATTTATCCCGATCTATGTATGAAAAGAGATGCAACTGATCTACATCTCACAAGAATCTATAAATCCTAATCAAAGTGACGACACCGATTCACCTTGACCCAACAAACCAACCCCAGTGGCGACACCAATCCAGTGGTAACAAGTCATGTAACTAGCCATCCTATAACAGGTCACTGGTTCATATCTCACATAGAGTCAACGCTCATACTATTGGATAACTGACTGTTCACATATCCCCTGCGTGCATCCAATCAATTAAATTCATGAACCAAAGTAGCTACTCCGAGGCAACACCGATCCACTGTGACTCAACAACCAACCCCAGTGGCGACACCGATCCACTGGTACGAGCCTGGAAGATATATCAATAGTCTTATCTGATTACATGAACATGGATTTTCCCACCCCAACTCATCTTGCTTTTCTAAGTCAACAATACACAGGTATCTAGGTCTTGTACACGACACGCTAGGCAACTAAGGACATGAACTACTAACGGTTCTCAACAAAATAAGAAATAATAAATAAATACAACTAATCTTATGCAAATCATATGATGAACATGACTATATAAGCTAGCGATGAAATCAGGCGTACATATATGACATGAGTGAGTATAAATAAGAGTGTCAACAAATCGGTGTCAATGTACATGAAATGTTGTATTCTTCAACTATCAATCACATTGTCATAATACAAAGATAATCTTTTTCCAAAATAACTTCTTTAAAAATATTTATCATTCTAAAATAATTTCCTTCCACGATAAATATTCTAAAAATATTATAATTAATCTAAAATAATTCTGTTACCCAAAATAAATTCTTTAATTTATTATATTTGTCTTGAAAATACTATTCATCATATAATTATTATTCATTCAATATTATTCATCAAACCCACACAGATAATTATACTACAAACTAATCTACACATATAATACATAATTATTGAAACGACAATGAGAGGCGGGATCTTGCCTATGACGAGTCCGAGGCGAGTAGAGGGCTACGACACGGCAACAGTTAGCGGGGAAGCTCGTGGATGGCTTGACGGTGAAGGGAGAGGTGCGGGCCAGGTGGCTGCAAGGGTGGCTGTCGCAGGGTTCACGACTGCAAGAGGAGGCGGTGGCTTGCGGATCCGGTGGCTGTGGCGAAGGTGGGCTGTCGGGTTTGGGAAGCTCTGGTCGGTGGCTTAGGGGGTCGAAGTAGCGCTGCGGTTGGCTGGGGGATGGCCGGAGGTGGTGCACGTAGAGGTTCAGGTGGCAGGTGAGCAGGGGAACATGGGGATCTGGTTCGGCGCGGGTAGTCCACGGTCGAGCTCGGGGGTCGGGGAACTCATGGCGGCGAGGTCGAGGGGGCTTTGGGCTGGTCGACGGCGTGAGGAGGTGCTGGCGGTGGGCTCGACGCGAATAGCTGTGGGGAAAGCTCAGGTCGATGGGGCTGCTGGTCGGGTTGGCCAACGGGGAGAGGAGTTCGAGGCGATGAAGGGCAATGCGGCGGGTTTGAACACGAGGGGAAGAGAGAGGGTGAGGCGGTGTTGAAGGAGGTGGTGGGCGCGTGGAGAAATGGTGGAGAACGTAGGAGAGAGAACAGGGAAGAGGAGAGATAGAGATGATGTTGGTGGCGGCTGAGGATGTTCACATGAAAAGAAAAAAGAAAAAAAATATTTATATATAAGGTTAGGGTTAGGGCTTTAAAGAAAATAAATTAAAATAAATAATTACCGATATTTAAAAATCAAAATAATTATGGAATAGTTATCTACAAATAAAAATGCACGTGTTGTGCTATTACATCAGTTGATACGAAATAGTCAAAAAATACTCATATTGTACAATTAAACAGAAATAATTAATAAATAAAATATATTTACTTACATTTAAAATCCAATAATTAGAGGATAATTATATACACAGTAAAACGTACTAGTTATACTAATACGACTGATAATATATAACAGTAGAAATAATACAACAAATTATACCAAAAACACGTAATTAATAATACCATGTATTATATAAAATAATACGTAATAATATTAATAATATAATATATTATTTATATTAATATGTAATATTACCAATAACACAACAAATTAATTCTAGAAACTTTTGCCGCACAAAATAAATTTATAAATATCAAAATTATTTAAATAAATATATAATCAGATTTTTAAATCATAGAAAATTATAGAAAATCGAGAAAAATACAAATACTCTTTTTAAAAATAATAATTAAATATTTTAAAATATCAAAAAAAAATTACTAGTATCAAAATTCATGGTCCTTACAGTTTGTGTGGGATCTTTGCTTGTGTCAGGGACGCTTTGATCCGTGAACCGCCGAATAACATATCCAGGTTTGATCTGAAAGAAGGCTAGGTGTTATTTGTTTCAATTGAGGAAACTTAGAACAGAAGTGAATAACCACAATAAAGTGAGATTACTACTCTTCTCAAGATCAAAACAATATTTGATCTCAAGGGAAGGGGTGAAGGCCTGCAGTTCTCTCGAAATCTCCTTTTATGTTCAAAAACTCACCAAGACCTCGCCTCTCTCTGTGTGTAAATCATGGCTCTGCTCTGGAAAACATGGGTTCTCTGACAAGTTCGTCAGTACCCTTCATAATTGCACGAAAAGGGGCTATTTATAGGGCTTGAATGTCATGTTGTGGATAGGAATCCGTGATTTGAACCTATCTTTAGTTAGAAACGGCTCTCTTATGTTTAAGGATAACCCTAAGGTAGTTAGGAAGTCAATGGATAGTATGAAACCCAAAGAAAACATCGAAAACAATGTCATCGGTTTCTCGGCGTGCGTGACACCCTGAGGTGTCTTGCACGTGCGAGACATCTTGAGGTTGTTAGTACCTTTATTTTAATGATGATTTATAAACAATCCCTAACATTATTTGTCTAGTGTTTGTATTTGTTTATTAGGTATTCTAGACAAACATCGATGTTAGAGGTTGGTTGGATTGCGCAAACACGATCATATCCATTGGAGGATGAAAGGAATATCGGAACAAAGCAATTCATAATTCAAATCAAAGATTCAAGTTCAAGCTTCATCCATGTTTACCAAGACGAGCTTAATTGAAGATCAAGATTGCTTGGGTATAATTTTTATAGTTTAGGGTTTATACTTATGTATTAATACTTAGAGCTCAGTCTTATACACACATACACGTTTTGGTTTTATAGTTTTTAAGTTTGAATATGAAACAAATTTACTTATATACATACATATATATTTCCTATTTATCATTTTTTGTTTTGGTAAACAATGTGTTTAGCCACATAAACATGAAAATTCAATACACGTATATAAATATATTTTTATGTTTATATGTGCTTAAGATGGTTTTATTAATCAACAAGTTTAAAATCAATAAAATCATGTTTATTTACAAAAATATGTGTTTATAGATTAAAGACTAAAGTACACCATTTTATATTTTTTCCTAAGTCCTTTAATCCATTCAAAATGAATATACAAGTTGTTTGTCAAAAACATGTGTTGTTAAGTTTTTATGTTTTTGGACTATTTTGTAAAATAAAGACTTTTCACATTTGGTAGATGCAATTTAAAAAATTCTTTTTGTAATATATTCATTTTTATGTTTATAATTATTTTCTAAAGTTTTATATTTTTTAGAATTTATTTACTATTTTTAAGGCACTTCAAAAATCAGATTTCATACATGAACAGTGCATGTGCATGTTTATAAGTCGACTCATGGTTAAGACAAGTCGACTTATGAACTGTTTTGGAAAATACTAAAAACGTCTGCTAAGTCTGTAGGCGTCTAAAAGTGCCTATGAGTCCCCGTATGCAACTCGAGACGAAAAGAAGGCGATAAACGTCATCATTCAAATCGAGAAGATTCACCAAGTGGCCCGCACGCTCGCCAGCCACCAAATCGGCGTACGAGTTAACGAAGCAATGAGAGACACACAAAACGATGGAACGAACCAAACTCT
>BQKN01067538.1:638883-690297 GCA_022839385.1 Asparagus kiusianus | reverse complement strand
TTTTCTTGTTGCTTAATTGATCTATAGAAAATTTAATTTCTTTTTTTCTAAATGTATGGCCGGCTTTGGTTCTCCTTTATATCCATGTCAACGATGAATGACGGCAAGGCCCTCTCTTCATCTTCATGGATGTTTGGGAGAAGAAGGTTATACATCAATAGTTAAGAGAAATTAAGTTTTCTATCTATCAATTGCTGGATACAATTCGTATCCAAATTTTGTAAAGATACTTATGTTTTTATTAAATGAACAGGGTCCAACCCTTGTTTTCAATCAAAAAAAAAAAAGCTTTGAGAGTTTAATATCAATATGTGAAGCCCTACGAAAAATTAGGGTATCACCAGAGAATTGTAAAGATTAAATATGAATTAATTCCCCCTTGAGTCCCAACTCCGATAGGGTGTCTTCTCAACACTTATTACAAGCATTTTATTCAGAATGTCAATGACTAGGATGAAAAGCACAGGAGTTGATATTTTAGTATCATAGATTTAATCGAATAGGAGAGAATTTTCATTGCATTGTTCATCACATCGTGATGAATTGTTGTTACGACGTGTGTATGAGACCAACACATTGCAAGCACGAAAGCTGCCACCAGACAACTGCTGTCCATAGCTTTTCTGAATACATAAGGCAAAAAAAGGAAATTAATAATAATAATAATAATGACAATAGCAATAATAACAATATATAATAGTAACAGTAATAATAGTAGTAGCAGTAGTAATAACTCAGTGTTGGCGAGAGGATGGTGTGTGAGTACAGGTAATGAGATTTTAAAAAATAATGACAATTGTATTTATAATAGTAGATAGCTTCGATTAGGGCTGTCTGATAATCTCATTTTTATTACAATTTTATACCCTCATTATCTATTTTATATGAATAAATATATCACTAATAATTGTTTTTATCTTTTAATTGCAGGTTAATGAAGAAGAAATCTCAAACTCCCATCTCTCAACAAAAACTCATTTATTAAATGAAGAAATGAAGTAAATAAGCCTATTGGAAAATCAACTTCCAAATTATCCAAAAGTCCAAGCTAAAAAGAAGAATTAAAGCCCAAGAAATGCCAAAGCCCAAAAGCCAAAACCAAAACAAATGCATGAAGAAATCAAGAATTATCCAAAAGCCCAAGTTGCCAAAAACCTAACACACAAGGAGGAAGCTCGGACAGAAATTGGAGGGGGCTTGACATCGATGCCAGCATTGATGGGGGCATCGATGCTAGCATCGATGCTAGCATCGATGCCCGTATCGATGCCAGCATCGATACGCCTATCGATGCTGGCATTGATACCTCCGGTAGTTTGTTACAGATTAGTGGCTGAAAATTATTGTTTTTGGATAAGATTTCAATCCAATAGCTCTCATTCACTGATGTTTACTATAAATAGAGGTAGAGAGTGAGGGGTTAGAGTGTGAAAATTTTTGTAACTCCATTTGGAAAGGAGGGCTACTCTTAATTGAGAAGGCCTTCTAAATTTGTAACTTTTGTTACAATTAATAAAACAATTTTTCACCACTTTAAATTTTTCTTCTCTTTGTTGGATGATGAAAATGGAGATGAAGATTAATTTGGAGGTTTGTTTTATCTTTCTCTTTTATTGCTTATTAGTTTAGATTTATTTTCATGCTTGTAGTTAGATTTTATTTTCTTGTTTAAATAGCCAAGAAGCTAGAACCCTCTTGCCTTAGATTTATTTTATGCTTATAGATTAGATTTATTTCAGGCTTATAGAATAGATTTATTTTTTTGCATTTAATTCATGCAATTTATGTTGTAGTTTAGATTTTGCAATTTATTTTATAGTTAGATTTTAATTTCTTGCACTATTCACCTTGCGGCTAGAACCCTCTTGGGTTTAGTTTTTCTTTTTATTCATTTTTATTTTCTTTGATTCGCCTTTAGGCTAGAACCCTCTAGGGAATCACTATTTTCTAAGAAGTGGATTCAATTCTGGATTACTCATATCTTTAATTGAATCAGCCATCTTTACTTTCTTGAATTTTATTTTCATTCTTGATTTTTATTTGTTTCTCGATTTTATTCATTCTTCTTTCTTGCCTTGTTGATCACATTTATTTTTACTCACATCCACTCTCAAACACATTGATTTACACACTATCACTTTCACTCTCATTATCTCTTCACAATCACACTTATTCTTCACTCCTATTTGTTACGCACACAACATAAGAACCGATTTTTTTATTTTCTCCTGCAAAACACCTTCCTCGTGGGATCGATATCTTTATACTATAATTTGACACGGTTATGCACTTGTAATATTTTTGGTACATATTTATGCCGCATTAAGTTTTTAGCATCGTTGCCGGGGAAGGTTCTTAGGTTTTAATTATTTTGGTTCTTTAACTTGTGTGTTTATTATGAAGGAAACGCTTGGAGTTTGAAGCTTAGACCGCATTACATAAACATGCTTCCTAAATTCCTTGGAAATAAAACAGAAGATGCATATATTTTTATCTCAGAATTTGAGGAAGTGTGTATTATGATTAAAATAAGAGAATTAACAGAAGATGCGATCAAACTCAGATTTATTCCATTTGCTCTCAAAGACAAAGTAAAAAAAATGGCTGTATAGCTTACCCGTAAATTCCATCACTAATTGGGAGGAATTTATCACCGTTTTTCTTAAGAAATTTTTTTCTATCCATAAAGCGGTGAAGCTAAGAAACAGTATCATGAATTTTAAAATTGTCCCGGGAGAACCTTTTTAGAAGTATTTTGACCGATTTAAAGATCTTCTCATCCAATGTCCTTATCACGGTTTAGAAAAATGGTAATTGTGCCAAATAATTTATGAGGGATTAGATTATTCTACAAAAACTTCCTTAGAATCAATGTGCCACGGGGATTTTATGAGGAAAAATGCCGACGAAGCTTGAGAATTTCTAGAGAGTCTATCCGAGAAAACAATACAATGGGAATACTGTGATGACAGGGTTTAATCAGTTCCTCATTCTAAGTCTAGTGGTCTTTCCTTAGAGTCAAACATTGCTTTTGAAGCGAAGATGGCAATAATTCTGCGGAGGTTAGAAGCCTTAGAAATTAAGGAACGAGCTCTAGCTCAAATCAATCATGTTTCTGCCCAGGATGTTATAATTGTTAGTCTCCCACCCACGTTTCAGAGGAATGCCCTCTCCTAGGAAACAACAATGCATTAGAACATATGAATGCTGCATTCCAGCGCCCTAGAAATGATCCATTTTGCATGGAATCAAGAAAATTCATCCCAACTTTGCATGGAATCAAGGAAATTCTCCCGGAACTCAAAACTTTACTCCCGCTTCGACCCGATACTTTCCTAGGGGAAACACAGTTCCTTTTAATTCTCATCCATAATTTCAACAACCTAATCTGCCGTATCAAAATCAGTCTTCACTTCATCAAGCTGTAATTCAGACTCTTCACAATCCAGATCAGGCTAAACGTCTCAATGTCTTGGAAAGAGGTTTGGAAACCATAATTAAGGCCTCCACTCAAACCACAAATATGTTGACTCAAACGTCTAGCACTCTGAATTTCTTCATGCAATCAACTGGACAAATGCTCAATTCCAACACTCAAGCTATAGCTAGATTAGAATCCCAACTTGGCAACTAGCTAGTACCATGAGTGAAAGAGAGAAAGGAAAATTCCAAGTCAACCCGTGGTCAACCCTAAAGACATAGGATGCAGTTCATCCTATGAAGCTCAAGTGAATGTAATCCATTCACTTTGGTTAGGTAGACAGATCGATAATCAAGTGAGAACTCCTCCAAGTCAAACTTTTGATCCAATACAAATTCATTCTCCTTCTCTTTCTGATGAATCTATTCAACAATCACCCCCCTCAGATGACCAAGAACCTGAACCCAAACCTGAGCCTGCTTTTTTACAGATTTAGACCAATTGCTCCTTTTTCAGATAGACTCAGGCCTAGGAAACACTCTCCTCAGGAGGAGAAGATCCTAGAAACCTTCAAGCAGGTTAAGGTCAACATTCCTCTCTTAGATGTAATTGAACAAATTCTATCTTATGCTAAATTTTTAAAAGAATTATGCACTAAGAAGAGAAGAATAAATGTTCCAAAGAAAGTCTTTTTAGCTGCCAATATCAGTGAAATGCTATCAAATCCCATACCTTTGAAACATAAAGATCCAGGTTCCCCCATCATTTTATGTATCATTCGTAATACTCACATTGATAAGGCGCTTTTAGACTTAGGGGCTAGTGTCAATTTGCTTCCATATTCAGTCTACTAACAATTGGGTCTAGGTATACTGAACCCAACCAGATGCACCTTACAGTTAGTTGATAGATCTGTTAAGGTCCCTATGAGTGAGTTAGAGGATGTTCTAATTAAGATTGGAGATTTTATTTTTCCAGTAGATTTTGTAGTCTTGGAAACACACACTACAAGAAATTACGTCTTTAACGAAGGGATTTCCCTTTGTTAAAGAGCTGAAAACCGTCGTTATTGTATGCTAACAACAGGAAAAAATCCCTTCATCACCCGTCGTTGAAGCCCTCTTTGCTAAAGGGTCACGAAGGGATATACCACCCATCGTTATAGAGTGTATAATGACGGAACATATTACCGTCGTTAATATCTACGACGATAATTATCACCGTCGTTACCATTAGTGACGGGGTTATTTTCCCGTCGTTACCATCAGCGACGGGAATATTTTCCCGTCGTTACCATTAGTGACGGGATATTTTCCCGTCGTTACAATTAGTTACGGGGATATTTTCCCATCGTTACTTTAAATGACGGGTTTTCATTCCCGTTGTTATTGTGTAATGATGGTTTTGTACGCCCGTTATTATTGTGTAACAACGGGTGACAACCTCGTCATTAAAGGCCAATTAATGATGGTTGGATACCATCGTAAAAGTCCTCATGGTGGGTAATTAGTAACCTATCAACGATGATGCTTTCCCTTCGTTGATAAACAAAACGTTGTTTATAAAACCGTCATTATAGACTACAAATTTCTAATTTATATTAATGATAATTTTCATAGACAACTATCATATTATTCTCAATATGAAACTAAGATTCACAACACAAATATATTAAAAACACACAATAATGAATAAAAGAGAAATCAAAAACTCCATTCATTAATAACATCAATAAATAAAATTCCATCATCCTCAAATATTCAACACTAATAACAAATGTTAATATCCTAATTATTCTAAAGGAAAATACGTGAAGCTATCTAAAACAAATTAAAATAGAAGTCTGGGAAAGACACATCGTTTCATCTCTAATCATCATTAAAAGAAGACTCGAGCTACCCCCCTCTCCTAATCCTGCATGAATAGCCTGAAAAATTAAAATAATCACATAATTAAGAAATATCAATTAAGCAATTATTATCTTATTAAGTAAATATCTCATTTTCTCAAGTGCAAGTAGTCAATCATAAAAATATATAAGAGATTTTATAATAAATAATTACTTAGTCCTGCACATGTTCTCGAGTTTGAGGAGTCAATGAAGATGGCTGCCTAAAAAAAATTCCTGTATAGCTTTCACTTGTGACTCTAAGTCAGACATCATTTGTTGTTGTTGATGTTGTTGTTGCTCCTGCTCATATTTCATATCCCAAAGGACAGACACCTGTCATCTTAGGACGACCTTTCTTAGCCACTTCTAATGTTCTCATCAACTGTAGAACTGGTCAAATGAAGCTGTCCTTTGGGAATTTAACTGCTGATCTCAACATTTTTAATTCAGGGGACTAGCCAAATAATCAGCCTCTAGAAATAAATTATATTCAGGAAAGATCAGAATAAGAAGAAGAAGAAGAGTCTGATTTGAGTTTTGAGGAAATTTTTAAAGAAGAGTAAGAGTTTTTAGAAGAAGCAGATCAGGTCCTTGAGAATAATAAAACCGTGTTAAACATTTGCTGCTTTGAATTAAATTTTGAAGAACTCTTTCTTGATGAACTTAGATTCTTGGAGAATAATCAATAACCAAATTTTTAGAACTCTATAGAAGGATTGGTTGTTAGAAAACAAAACTTTACAGTACAAGAGTCTAAGTTCATTAAGAAATGCAAAATGCAAGACACAAATAATACCTACCTTACTTTGTTACAAGAATTATTGAACACCTCGAAATGCTTGGAATTTCACATTATTGATTATATCATTCTGAATTTATTTAAAATCCGGGGAAGAATTTTTAACAATAAGGTAGGATTCAATGTAGAATACGAGCTCTTCGTGTTGAACACTTCATTCTACATTATTTGTTTTGTTTATTTCAGAATAATAAAAAGAATTTATTCTTCTCTTATTTGAGAGTTTCTTATTCAGTTGTAAAAAAAAGAGAAAAAACAGAAAAAAAGAAAAAAAAGAAGAGAATGATAAATTTTTGATTCTATCCTCCTCAGACCAAAGCTAATTACAGATTTTTATCAGCTGATCAAATGTAAATACTTTACTTCTTATCTGCTTTACTTTGCAGCATAGAGTTTGCATTGAGGACAATGCAAAATTTAGGTGTGAGGGTATTTGATAATCACATTTTAATTACAATTTTATACCCTTATTACCTATTTTATATGAATAAATATATCACTAATAATTGTTTTTATCTTTTAATTACATGTTAATGAAGAATAAATCTCAAACTCCCATCTCACAATAAAAACCCATTGATTAAATGAAGAAATGAAGCAAAGAAGCCTATTGGAAAATCAATTTCTAAATTATCCAAAAGCCCAAGCTAAGAAGAAGAATTAAAGCCCAAGAAATGCCAAAGCCCAAAAGCCAAAATGAAAACAAATGCATGAAGAAATCAAGAATTATCCAAAAGCCCAAAAGCCCAAGTTGCCAAAAGCCCAACACACAAGGAAGAAGCTTGGACAGAAATTGGAGGGGGCTTGACATCGATGCCAACATCGATGGGGGCATCGATGCTAGCATCGATGCCCGTATCGATGCCAGCATCGATACGCCTATCGATGCTGGCATCGATACCTCCGGTAGTTTGTTACAGATTAGTGGCTGAAAATTGTTATTTTTGGATAAGATTTCAATTCAATGGCTCTCATTCACTGATGTTTACTATAAATAGGGGTAGAGAGTGTGGGGTTGGAGTGTGAAAATTTTTGTAACTCTATTTGGAGAGGAGTGCTACTCTTAATTGAGAAGGCCTTCCAAATTTGTACTTTTGTTATAATTAATAAAATAATTTTTTACCACTTTAAATTTTTCTTGTCTTTGTTGGATGATGAAGATGGAGATGAAGATTAATTTTGAGGTTTGTTTTCTCTTTTATTTCTCTTTTATTGCTTATTAGTTTAGATTTATTTCCATGCTTGTAGTTAGATTTTATTTTCTTGTTTAAATAGCCAAGAGGCTAGAACCCTCTTACTTTAGATTTATTTTATGCTTATAAATTAGATTTATTTCATGCTTATAGAGTAGATTTATTTTCTTGCATTTAATTCATGCAATTTATGTTGTAGTTTAGATTTTGTAATTTATTTTATTGTTAGATTTTAATTTTTTGTACTATTTACCTTGAGGCTAGAACCCTCTTGGGTTTAGTTTTTTTTGTTCATTTTTATTTTCTTTGATTCGTCATTAGGCTATAACCCTCTAGGGAATCACCCTTTTCTAAGAAGTGGATTCAATTCTAGATTACCCTTATCTTTAATTAAATCCCATCTTTACTTTCTTGAATTTTATTTTCATTCTTGATTTTTATTTATTTCTCGATTTTATTCATTCTTCTTTCTTGCCTTGTTGATCACATTTATTTTTACTCACATCCACTCTCAAACACATTTATTTACACACTATTACTTTCACTCATTATCTCTCCACAATCACACTTATTCTTCACTCCTATTTGTCACGCACACAACATAAGAACTGATTTATATTTTCTCCTACAAAACACCTTCCTTGTGGGATCGATATATTTATATTATAACTTGACATGGTTGTGCACTTGCAATATTTTTGGTACATGTCTATGCCGCATCGCTGTCCAAAAAGCCCGCGGCCCGGGCCCGGGCCGACCTGGTCCAGATTATGCCCTTACACTCGAGCCTGCGAAAACGCGCCCAGTCCGGCCCGGCCCGGCCCGACCATAACGGTCATATATGGGTTTTGACCATTTTGCCCCTAAAAACGGTCAAAAGCAGCTAGAATATGAGGGTTTTTTGGTCATTTGCCTAAGAGGCTGTCTCTATAAATAGAGGGAGGTTTTCACTTCTTCTCCTCACACCAAACCTCATCTACTTCTTTCTAATACTCTCTTATACAATCTTATACTCTCTTATACTCTCTTAAAATCTCTTATATTTTCTAATACTTCTATCAAATGGCTTCTGGATCTGATTATGAAGATCATCACCTATCTCCTACCGATCCAGAAATGAGTCCTCCTATAACAACTCCTCCTCCTACCGGTGTTAATCCTGAATCTGGTGGCGACGAATATGCACCAAGAGCTCCTAAAAGGCCGAGATCCGATATGTGGAATTTTTTTAAAAAGATAGACGTCACCAATGATGAACACGGTAGGATCATCACCCAGAAGGCTAAATGTGCTTTGTGCGGCCAGACTTTCCAAGCTCATCGTAAGAACGGCACCAACCACCTCAAACGCCATATAGAAAAACACAACAAATGCCAGAATCTTCAAGGTAATATCTGACAATCTATGATTTTCAATCCTCCTTTTTTGGTAGTCTCAGTAGTTAGAATTATGATGCTGCCCGAGCCAGGAAATGCGTAATCAGGTTTATTGTTCTTAAAAACCTTCATTTTAAATTAGTAGAAGATGATGAATTTGAAGATATGTTTAGAGATGATTTTTATCCCACATTTACAAAATTTTCTCGTCAAACCTATCAACGTGATATTATAAAATATTATCAGGAGGAAAAAGAAAAAGTAATTTATTATTTTAAAATTTTAAACTGTAAATTTTTTTAACTTCTGATATTTGAACATCTAGAGTGCAAACTGGTTATTTATGTATCATAGAGCACTGGATTGATGAAAATTTGAAAATGTTTAAAATAGTTGTTTCTTTTATTGCAATTGAAGAATCATATACTAGTATTAATATTGCAAATTTAATAATTGAACAACTTATGAAACTAGAAATTGATCAAAGAATATTTTCTCTTTCACTAGATAATGCAAGTAATAACAATGTAGCTGTTGATTTTATCAAAACAACTCTGTCATTGCCATGTCATGGTAAATTTTTTCATGTTAGATGTATATGTCATATTTTAAATTTAATTGTTCAAAGTTCATTTTCTGAAATTAAACCCATGATAGAAAAGGTTAGAACAGTTGCTAATATGCATAATGCTTCTGAAATGAGAATTAAAAGATAAAAACAATATTGTAAAAGAAAAAAATTATAAACACAGACTAATTCCAAAAGATGTTGACCATAGGTGGAATTCTACCTATACAATATTAAGTGTAGCAATAGAATATAAAGAAATTATAAATAATTTTATAAATTTTTATGCTTCTAGTTCTAGCTTTGGTAGTAGTTATGGAATATATGAAGATGAATGTGTTAGGTCTCATGTTATGAGCCTACATCTTCTAATCTTGTTTTGATGATTACAAACAATTCCTAATATTGTTTGTCTAGTGTTTATGTTTCTTATTAGGTATTTTAGATAAACAATGTGTTGGAGGATGGATGGATTGCGCCATAACGATCATATCAAATGGAGGTTGGCGGAATGGTGGAGTGAAGCATTGCATTCAAGTTAAAGATCCAAGATCCCGCTTCATCCGCATGTGTACCAAGTCAAGCTTATTGAAGATCAAGATTGCTTGGGTAATTTAGTTTTAAGTTTATATTATGTGTGTTAGTACTTTAAGCTCAATTATATACACACATACACGTTTTGGTTTTTGTGTATATATATAGTTTATATATATACATATATGTTTTGGTTTGATTTTGTAGATATGAAACGAATATATATTCATATATATGTTCATATGTTTCATATTCTATCATATTTGTGAAAATATTGTGTTTCTAGTTTATAGACTTCATAACAATATTTTATATCCTTTATTAAGTCTATAAGAACGTTTGAAAATGTTTTTAAAGTTATGTTTATGTCAAAACATTAAATTTCATGTATATCAACTTTTCATGTTTTGGACATACTTGCAAAATACATGAGTTTTCACTTTTGGGAAATGCAATTCCAAAAATTCTTTTTGTAACACGTTTATTATCGTGTTTATAAACATTTCCCAAAATTTCATAATTTTTGGATTTTATTTGCTATTTTTAAAGGCACTTTAAAAACCAGATTTTCAGCATGTACAGTGCCTGTGCACGTTTATAAGTCGACTTATCAGAGTTGACAAGTCGACTTATAAAATGCTCTGGAATGTGCAAAAACTCTCTGCCAAGTCGACTTACTCGAACTGTCAAGTCGACTTAGACCAAGTCGACTTATTCATTTTCCAAGTCGACTTATGTGGCAATTTTTGTGTGTTATTTTTCATCTTCAAGTCGACTTATGTGAACCTTCAAGTCGACTTACACCAAGTCGAATGCAAGTCGACTTATGCCAAGTCGAATGCAAGTCGACTTATAAATCTGACCGTTGAACAGTAACGGCTATTTCCAGATTCTGTGTTTGTGTGGTTTTTTGGTCATTTTCTTGGGGTTTTGGCTGATGTCTTGGGTTGTTATAAATACCCCATTGCATTTACCTCTCCCACTAACCAAGAGAATGTTTTAAGAAGGTTTTACAAGGGTTTTAAAGTTTGATTAAGTTTGTTTAAAGTGTGTTTATAAGCTTTTAAGCAATTGAGTGTTTGAGTTTGTGAATTCAATTCTACAAGAGTTTGAGGAGATCATCTATTGGAGTTTGAGCAATCAACTATTCTCCCTCCATCTCTTGTCATCCATTGAGAAGTTTTCTAAACTCCTTTCTAGCTTTATATTTATTTATTTGATCATCATCTTATTAAAGTTAGTTTTATATTGAGTTTAGATTTGATTAATCTCTTTGTACACACACAACCATTGAGCTTATTGTATTTACATTCATAGTATAATTTTGGGTTGTGGGGTTTGTGACTTAGAGTTGTGCTTAATTGAGTTCTCGCCTTGTATTAGAGAACAAATCTTTTGTTGTGAGCTTCATTGTGAGATCACTTGTATTACACTAGTACACCAAGAGGAGTGTGTGGTGAGAGACGGGGTTGTCCTAAGAGTAGTGGCGTTGGTAGCCTAGAGAGAGGTGGTAATTCCGAGCACTTGAGGGAGACACGGGCTAGAGACCAACACTTGAGGTGGTAGTTAGTGTAGTTACATTGTGTGGATTGTAGAGTTTTCGGTTAGCTAGAAAACCGAGTGTGTAGAGAAGTTCCGGCTTCCATACCGGGTGTGATAGTGGAGATCTCCTCGAGGTGAGAAGCGGGGACGTAGGTCAGGCGGACCGAACCTCGTGAACATATCGTTTTGTTTGTGATTGCATTGGCGCACTTTTATATTCGTGCTTATTATTCATATTGCCTTTGTCAATTACACATTGTTTATATTCCCACTATCTTATGTTGTTTGTTTCACCCTTGTATTAGTTGTATATCCTTGCATATATATCTTTTCATATATCATTCTTGCTAGGATATTTGTCAATAAGTTTAAATTGGCATAAATCGGATTAGATTAGCATAAACCCTATTCACCCCCCCTCTAGGGTTCCTTCCTAGTGACATTAGGGTACTTTCAGAATGGATAATTATATGTAATTTAAATAAGATGTTACAAGTTTTTTATGATGCTACAATGTTATTATCTGGCTGTTATTATCCAACAATTACTTTAGCTGCTTTACAAATTTTAAATATTCAAAAGTTTTTTTCAAAATATCGTATGGATGATACTTTTAGATCTATAATTTTTCAAATAAAAAGTAAATTTAATAAGTATTTTAGGCCTATTCCTTATATTTTTTGGTTTGGGGGTTCTTATTGATCTATGTTTGAAGCATGTTGGCCTTCGAAGTTTGTTACAATCATTATATGGTGGACAGATTATAGACCTAGATGATGAATCCATCCTTACTGCTATTTCTCATCATTTAGCTATTAGAAATTATTTTTAAACATTATATGATGAGTATGCAGCTAGACATGGTGTAGCTGCACAACAGTTTACAACTTCGGTGCCTTCGAGCACAAGCCGAGGTAAAAGTGTAAGTTTTGATAGGTATGTAATAGTAGCTGAACTAACTGGTGGATCTGAACTTGGATCAGCATTAGAGGTTTCTAAAATAAATGATTATTATCTACTTCCTTAGTTAAATGTCAAGGAAATGCATTAGATTTTTTACAATGGTGGAGAGTATATGGATCAGCTTCATATCCTATACTTTTCACCATGATTCGTGACTTACTAACAGTGTAGGTTTCGACGGTAGCTTCGGAACCCGCCTTCAGCACAGCAAGACGTTTAATCGACGACCACAAGACATGCTTAGATCCCTATACTGTATAAGCAGTGATGTGCTTACAAGATTGGTGGAGGTACGAGAAGCGAACGCAATGCATTGATCGGATGGCTGTAATTTAAGATAAATTTGAAGAGTTAGGACTAATAGATAGGTATAAAGATTTGATAATATTCATCAAATTATAATTTTTATTTCTTAGCTTTAAATTTGTAATGAATTATTTTGGAAAAAGTTGTAAATGATTGTGGTATAGGTGAGTAGGTGCCAACCTAGTTGGGATGTACTCATCTATTGTGATGCGATAAATTCCGAAATAAATTTATACTTGTAAAGGATTTACTGATTATTAATAAAGAAGTTATTTTTATCATCTTTTATTTTTATAATTTTTTGTACTTGTAATTTATGTTATTTTAAGTTATTAAAAAAATTTATGTTATTTTCTATAATTTTTATGTATATTTTATAATTTATGAGGATTTATAAAAAATTTTAAAAATTAAAAAAATTAAATAAAAACCGGGCCGGGTCCGGGCTTCGGTTTTGCCCGGCCCGGGCCCGGTTTTCTGGGTCGTGCAGGCCCGGATGGACAACCCTAACTTCGATACTCCAAAAAAATGATTTTTAGAGTACCGATGGCACTCCTTGTGATTATTATCTGATTTTTTTTCCTATGACATTCCTATATTATAGGATATAGCTACACCCTCTTTCACACCTAGTTTTGTAAATAATTTAAACTTTTGAAAACCGAATAAGGTTATGTTAGGAATTTAAAAATGAGGATAAAAACTAATTGTTAGATCAATTATCAATTGTAGGTGTAAATTTTGATCTCCTAAAACAGGGATGTCGTTTGTATTTATAAGAATATCTTATTACAAACTAATGAATCGAAATTGCAACAGAAGCGGAGGGAAGGCCTTCCTTGTTTAACGTGAGGACTTTGGTAGCTATAGGACGCCTCGCTCGGTTCTCGCATTGAGTCTACTTCCCTTGGACGATTCGACCGAGGTTGCTGGTGAGCTTCAGTACGCAGTAGAGGCTCTTGCTAGTCGAATCTGAGTTTTCGAGTTCGATGGCGATCAGGACACGAAACTAGGAGAGGATGCTACAGTGCAGAGGTCATACAAAGAGCTTGTCATCAACTCCGTCGGGAGTTGAGAGCTGTGGTTCAGCTAATTGATTTAATCAATTAACTATGAGCCAACCGAACTGTTGAACCGCTAACTTGCTGAACCTCTTCTCCGTGGCCAGAAGAAGTTCTTAAATAGAGGAGAGACGGCGTGGCCACTCCTTGAATCATGAGATATGACCATGTACTGTTGGGAGATACCATGCTCCTCATGTGTGAGCGGCCGTTTGAGGGGTTCGGAGCACTGTACTTTCCCCCTTCACGTTGCGGGAAATAGGAAGGTCCACTCCTGTATGTGATACTGCGGCTGCCTAATACTCGAGTGTGTCTGTCAAGCTCGTCGATTGCTTGGCAGTTTGTTTGGTCGTTCAGGAGAGCCTTGGCTGCTTGATCAAACTTGACTTGTGCAGGCGAGTTAAGTATAGCGGCGGTGTCTAACAACTGCAAGGATTTGACCAATCACTCGTACTGTGAGCGGCTACTTGATGGACTTGGAGTACTGTGCCTCTTCCCTTCAAGTCGCGGGAAGTGGGAAGGCCCATCCCTGTATGTGGTATAGCGGCTGCTAAGTACTCTGGTGAGTTTGACGAGCTTACTGATCGTAGGCGAGTTCAGCTCTTGATTCGTGCAGGCGAGCCAAGCTTCATGCAGGCGGACTTGGCGACTGCATGGATTTGACCAATCACTCGTACTGTGAGCAGCTACTTGATGGACTTGGAGTACTGTGCTCCTTCCTTTCACATCGCGGGAGGTGAGAGGGCCCATCCCTGTACGTGGTATAGCGGCTGCTAAGTACTCTGGCGAGTTTGACGAGCTTACCGTTTGTAGACGAATTCGACTCTTGACTCGTGCAGGTGAGTCAAGTTAGCAGGCGAGTCTATGGTCACCCTATGTAGGCGAATTTGGTGATCGCATGGCCTTGGCTCGTGCAAGCGAGCCAAGCCCTTAGGTGAGCCATATTTCTAAGTTATGCGGGCGGCATGAATATGCAGGCGAATTTCATGTTTTATCTGCCAAGGTAATTTTTACCGTCTACATGACCCCCTTTAAAGTTTTCAGACCTAAACCAACTCGCGTGTGGTCTAGAACACTTTGAATAAAGTCCTTGATGAGTTAAGGTGAATTTG
Source organism: Asparagus kiusianus (assembly GCA_022839385.1). Lineage (NCBI taxonomy): Eukaryota > Viridiplantae > Streptophyta > Magnoliopsida > Asparagales > Asparagaceae > Asparagus > Asparagus kiusianus. The sequence continues at coordinate 675,531 of BQKN01067538.1, read as the reverse complement.
GCTCTCTCTGCTAGGTCAAGGTCCTTGGACGACTTCGAGTGGTGCGAGTGCACCCAGGCGAGACTGGTGTCGTTCGGGTTGGAGCCTCCGTCAATTGAAATCTGAGCTCGGAGGGCGAGCCACGTGTCCACGGGTGAAGTTCCCATGCTTGTCAATTAAGACGACGCTCGGAGGGTGAAGTCCCCCAATTAAAATCTGATGTCATTTTGATCCCAACCGTTGATCCGACAAGTGGTTATGCACGGGTTGTCTAATCTTGGCCATTCCGTGCGGCATTCCAAACGATCTTCTTCGTTTGTGTCCGTTCGATTGGAACCACCAAATCAAAATTGTTTGCTTCGAATGGTCAACGAATCTCGACTGTTGAGATCTTGCGAATATAGTGTTGATTTGTCTCTTTTGTAGGACGATTACTACACGTAAGTTCCCTTGCTTAAACCTTCTTGGAGAGGATCCAGACTTCCTAGATTCGAAATGGCTTCGGGAGCAAGAACATGTGCTTCGAGAGGGAAGAGGGAGGTTATCGCGCCTGAGCCAATCATGATTTCAGACAGCGAGGAGGAGGAGTGTACCTATGTTTCTGCTCAGCTGTCTTCTCAATCTCCTCTCCCTGGTGAAGGGGTTACTCCTTTGATCCCACCCATTGCCATGGTTCCGGCCGGTCAGGAAGCGGTCTCTCCGAGCTCCCAATCTGTAAAAGGTGTTCTCAGGCAACTGTAGAATACCATGAGGCAAGCGGTTTCCATCACTAGCCTCGGCTGGGGAACCTATGCAGACTTCAAGCCTTTCCTGATGGGCTGCATCGCTGCTCTCAAGCATATGGGTGAAACTCGAGAGGCCTCACGTTCTCTGTTCACGCTCCTTAGCTTTGATTTGCTCCTGACGCGCCTGGAGACTCCGTCGCATGCCAACTCGGGGCCGGATGTGGAGTGGGCAGAGAAGGCAGCCAAGATCCAGGCTGAGCTCGCCTCTCTGATCGAGCTGAGCTAAGGCCGACATGGGCTTAGTTCTTAGGATTTTTTTTCCTTTGGTGTTTCTTTTTGTTGTTTTGTTATCCTTCCGTTTGGATGACTTGTTGTTAACTCGTGGGAACAATTTGTCAACACACTAATTTTGTTGAATGAAGTGTTATGCTTTTCATTATTTATTGTTATGCGCATATACCTTCCTTTTTCTGCTTTTTCTTAGGATTTTTAGCAAATCCCCAGCTATCAACGGGTTTGAGTTTCCTTTACTGATTACCGTTTGAATCAGGCTAGTCATACTATTCCCCTTAGTATGATGAGTTGTCGAGTAGTTCTTCTTAGGCTTAATGCTAAGATTTCTGCTCTAACCTCTTCATTGTGACTGAATATATTACAACATTAATCATTTACAATAAACTCAAATAAAAAAGTTGATCTTTTTATAAGATCTCCTTATACAATGAAAATACAAAAGATACGACTCTTGTCAAATAACGCAGCAGACGTTTATCACCCCGCTGCTTGCGTGGGATCTTTGCCTGTGCTGGGGACGTTAATATCCATGGACCGCCGAGGATCAGATCCTATTGACAGATAAATGATCAAAGCTCTCACTTCACGAAGGAAGTAATCGCTACAGCGATGATCTCGACCAAGCGAGATCACGGCTCTTCTTGAGATTTAAGACTAAGCTTAAATCCGGAGGAATAGGGGAAGGGTCTCAGATCTCTCGAACTCCACTCTTTATGCACAGGAGATTGCCAAGATCTTCTATCCCTTGCTGTAAATTCGTGGCTCCACTCTCCAATTCGGTAGCGTTTCGCCCTCTTCGATGTCCAGCCTGGAGAAATGAGCACCCGAGCTCGTATTTATAAGCTTCGGAAGCGGGCATTTGGATAAGAACGAGGGATTCCTTCTTATCTTCAATTAAGAACTGAATAACCACAGTATCAGATCAGTTAGGATGTTCAGAATGAACAAATCCCAAGAAAAACTATCAAAACCGAAAAATTATCAAATCCGGCCGAACTATCACTTGGTGGCTCGGCCTGACCGGGCCACCAAATGGCGGCTCAGCCTGACCGAGCCACCAAATGGCGGCTCGGCCTGGCCGGGCCACCAAATGGTGGCTCGGCCGCCGAGTCACCGTTTGGTGACCTGGTTATTGGCCGAACCACTGGTTCGGCCGAGTCGGTCTGATGTGACTCGGCCGCCAGCGGCTTTTATTGGTTTTTTGGGTTTTGACTTGTTCCGTCGTTACGCGCATTTCGTCATTTTGTTTACTTGTACGCTTTCACGATTCGTTTCGAGAACACATTGATAGCTTGACAGTGGCCTACAGGCGTGAGGCCTCTTGGTTCGCTGTTTAGCTAGCCGATGAGCACGCGGGCCACTTGGTTCGCCGATTTGGTGGCTGATGGGTGTGCGGGCAACTGGATGGTAGCCGGTAAGCACACGTGCCACTTGGTTTGCTGATTTGGTGGCTAATGGGTGTGCAGGCCACGTCATCCATAGTTCCTTGATTCGCTGGTCGGCGTCGGATAATCCTCTTTGACTTAGATAATGGCGTTCATCACCTTCTCTCTGTCTCGAGCTGTATTCGGGGACCTATAGGTAATTTTTGATGCCTACAGATACCCCCTCCAAAGAATTTTAGCCTCGTTCTTTTATAGAGGAGTCTGGAATGCTTTAGAGAAGATAGGCCCTTTCCTCAATCTCGTAGAGGGACCTGCGAACTGCTTTAATTCTTGACTTCTCTACTTTTCAGTCTATTCAGTGTTTTGTCGAATAGATGAAGTTCTTCCGGTGCTGCGTTTATCGTTTGACCATTGTCGAAATCTCGAACTAAAGTTGATGAGTTGATTTTGGCTCGTTTCATTGAGTCGACTTTGAACTAATTAGCTGTATCGCAACGCATTGATCAGCGTTGACCTTGGGCTACACGGTTACCTGAGTTGACCTTAGGGTTTTGTATCGATCGGCGTTAACATAGTTTATACTGGTACGTTTGCTAGAGTCTTCACAGTTTAAGCTCTTAAGGCGTTGGAGCGTGACGGTCCTAAATTCTGGGCTGCAGGACCAACTATTAAAGTTGTTTTGGATGCAGATATGGATCTTACCTCGAAGTCGTTGGACGCTCAAGTCACGATACCAACTAATGATGTTGATGCGTCAATGCCCCGCATTTATAGAATTTTTGGTAAATTCTCAGCCATCAACGGGTTTGATTAGCCTTTACCGACTATCGTTTGAATCGGGCTAGCTTGCAGATTGTTTAAATCCATTCTATACATAACGTTGTGCTAAAAGAGTTAACTCTTTTAGTGGTACGATATTAAATATGTAGACTTCGTCTTTCTCCTGTGAAAAGACTAAACAGTGACGCGTGTTAGGCATAGACTTAGGATTTTTGGCAAATCCTCAGCCTTTAACGGATTTGATGTACCTTTACCGATTACCGTTTGAATCGGGCTAGCAAGCAGATTGTTTAAGTCCGTTCCACATGTGACGTTGTGATAAGAGAGTTAATTCTCTTAGTGCTATGATATTGAATACGTAGACCTCGTCTTTCTCACAGGAATAGACTACCCGGCAACGCGTGTTAGGCGCTGACTTATCCCTGCCCAGGATTCGGGATAAAATTCCCCACGCATAAAAGACATGGATTTTTGTTGGTACGATACTGAATACGTAGACTTGGTCGTTTTTTTACGAGAACGAACCACCCAGCAACGCGGGTTAAGTGCTAACTCATCCCTACTTAGGCTTCGGGATGAAATACCCCAGACTTGGATTCTGGTGTCTTTTTCAATTGGTGAAAGACTAAACCGACAACCCGTGTTAGGCGTTAACTTTTATCCCTACTTAGGCTTCGGGATAAAATTCCCCGTGCGTGTGAAGCACGGATTTTGGCATTATGAATAACAACCTGCCATAATATCAAATATGTGGACTTTTGTTTTTTTTACGGTTAAGAACTAACCGGCAACACGTGTTAGATATTGACTTATCCCTACTTAGGATTCGGGATAAAATTCCCTATGCGTGTAAGGCACGGATATTGGGAGTTGAAAAAAGTGGTGTCTTCTCTTGGGGCAAAGACGAACTCGATATGGGAGAGGAAGAATTTTATATTCTATCTCCCAAAGCTGAAGAGAAAAAATTTTATATTCTATCTCCAGTTGCAAAAGGAAACTCAAAGTGGGATCTCCACTTTAAGAATCCGGGAAGGTGAAACTAGGAGTGGGATCTCCACTCCGCGAATCAAAAAGATTCGGATAACCTTAACTGTCGGAAGGTTTGATTACCGAACTAAAGATGGATTTCTCGTTTATCGAGAGTGAATTGTGGTTTTGGTCCTTACTGTAGTAAGGTTTGGCTAAGCAGGAGTTTAAGATGATCCTAACTATAAGAATGTTTGATCACTCGGTTTGAAAGTAGACTTCTCGTTCATGGAAGGAATCGAGAGGGAATTTTGGTTTTGGTCCTAACTATAAAAAGGTTTGACCAAGTGAGAGTGGGAGTGTGAGATGACCCTAACTTTTATAGGTTTAATCATTCGATTTGTGGACTTCTCGTTCATTGAAGGAATCGAGAGGGGATTTTTACTGTGGACCTAACTGTAGGAAGGTTTGACCAAGTGAACAGTGAGAGTGGGAGTACGAATTACAGTGAGAGTGTTAATTCGTACAAATCACTCAAAGAGGGTTCCTAGTGTTAAGTGGCAAATACTTAACACGGAGGGGTTTAACAATTATCAATGATTGGGAGATTAAAATTCTGAGTACTATGTCTGGACTCTAACGATAAGAGTGTTGAGTGCACAGACATAGTGAGAGTTTGAATGGGAGTTTCGAGAGGGAAGATTGATCCAACGAAGTAATCGAATCTCATCTCAGCAAAAGAGTGTTCGGAAATCACAGTGGGAGTTTAGTGTTTATCACTTTGTTTGTAATGATCGGGTTATCCCAAAGAAAATTACATGTAGGATTCTTCCGGGAACTTCCCGTTACACAAATCATCCACCCCAGCTTCCTCTGCGGAACTGGGTCTGACATTATACTCGGTTACATGACCGGGTTATCCTTAAGAATAATACGTATAAAAATTCTCCAGGAACTTCCCATCAAGAGTGGGAAACAATTTAGACTCGTATACCTATTGGAGTATTGAGAAGCAGTTTATACTCGTATACTCTTCGGAGTGTGAGAAAGATCAATTTATACTCTTATACTTGTCAGAGTCTCGCCATTTCAACTTAATTGAGCGATATAACGCCGGCTTCAACCAAGGTTTGGATGCTATTCTTGAGATCGAAGCAAGCCTTGGTAGGATGAATGATCCTCCTGTGGTACGCACAGTACTTCGGATTCGTAGTATTATCAGCTTCCTCCTGATCTAGGATAGGTGGTAGCTTGATCTTGTTATTTTCAAGGAGGGACTCAAGAATAGCTGGAACATCTTCGTCCTTGAAGGAGTACTCTTTTTGGAGTCTCAGATCCGAAGTCTTTTGCTGTCTTTGGGGTTGTTGTTGCGACGTCTGATTAATGTCGACAACTGCTGTAGGTACCTTGCCCTTACCACGGGAGGCGAAGTTCGAGTTTGGAGGATTGGCCGTCGGTTGGCTCCTCCCGGCCTTTTTCCTTCGGAGGAAGCGTTCGGCCCGTTCTCCGTGCATCTTCAACTCTTTCCAGGTGTCGGACGGTGCTACTCTCATAACTTCCAACACATCCAAGGAGAGGTTGTTGTGACAGGTTTGTAGGATAAAATCCTCAGTGATCGGATTTCGACAATTCATCACCTTATTCTGGAAGCGCTTGACAAAGCCTTCGACCATCTCGTCGTCTTCCTGTTTCTCATCGAAGAGTGTTCTGATTGACACCTTGGCGTCATCATCAAAGAAGTGAGCGAGGAACAGATTCTCCAGGTCATCCCAGCTATTGATGTTTGTAGACTTAATATGGCGGTACCAATCAAAGGCGGCCCCATGAAGGGTGCCAACAAATGAGCGAACCATCAAGGCTTTGTTGCCGGAGATCATACCCAAGTGGGATTTGAAGTAGATCAGGTGTTGAGTGGGCGAACCCTTCCCATCAAACGGCGTGAAGTTAATCAAGTTGAACTTCGCCGGGTATGCTATTGAATCCCACTCTCTTGGATAGGGACATAGAATGCCAGTCCTTTTCACCTCTCGAGCAGATATCAGAGCGTTGATTTTCCTCTCGAGATCTTTTATTTTCTCATCCTCACTCGTATTGGGCTTTGGACGATTCCTAAGAGGTACAATGGGGCCACCCCCAGTGTCATCGTTTTCGGTGGGACCACCCCAAGCGTCGTTGTTTTTAGTGGGACCACCCCAGCGTTCTGGTCAACGGGAGGGTCATCAGCATTGATGTATTCATCCACGTCTGAATCACTAGCTGCTTGGCTAACATTGTTGCGACGACTAGATTCACCTAGCTGATTCGACAAAGCTCGGATCTGTTGGTCATGCTCTTCCCTCATATGCAACATAGCCATTTCCATTTCAAATATAAATGCTTGCTTCTGCTTGGCTAGAGCATCCTCAACCATTTTAGTTGCTTCCTCGGTGTTAATCATAAACACTTCGCGGGATTGCCCTGGGCTAGATACCGTATTGTCAGAAGCGACTGTAGAGTTAGCATCTGATGCTTCATCATCCGAGGATAACCCTCTCTGCATTCTTTGGTAGTCCCTACGTCTAGTGGTCCCTGCGCGTAGCCGAGTCAAACGATGCGATACGAGGGGGTTGGAGCTAGAAGATCGAGTTGACTTTCCCTTATCAGCCATATTTATTATGACTTCCGGTGGTTCGTCACCTTGAACGGCAGATTGTTTCTTGCGGAAACGTTTTGGTTTGGACTTAGTTGCTCCGTTAGAGATCCTCTCAAATATCGAGACCCTTTGTGGAGCGGCCTTGGGGTAGCTACACGCTGATAATACTGCCCTGATTAGTTTGGCGCACGGGCAGTGAGATTCTATTTCTCGGGTACTTCTCTTTTAAGACTTGTTCGTACCCCTAGCCCGATAGTATAACTCGTTGGACTTATGGTCGGAGCAACCTATCGCGTGTTGGCATGACTTTTTAGGTATAACGTCGTTGTCTAATGAACACGTTTCCTTCTGAGAGCTTGCTGCCTTATTGGCATTCTTAAGAGTCACGTATTTGGAGCTACGTTTTTGTGAGCACGAACTCTTGATGGGCTCATGGACTTTAATTCGTCGTCCGAGGCAGTCAAGTGTAGGGGTTTTCCCATTATAGGAAAGCTCTGACTTGTTGCGAGGGTGTGTACGACCCCCAGCTCGAGTGGTTGCCCGAAGTTCAGTCACTGGACCCAGGCGTTCTTTGATCGGAACTTTGCCTCGATCCTCGTGTAAAGGACCCAGGCGATCCGTCATCCTTGTCTTGAATTAGGACAAGTCCATGCTGTCGCGGGGTCCTACCGGAGGTGTGTGATTCATCGGGATAGAAACAAGGGCCGCCAGAGGCTTAAACGGGACTGCGGGAGGTGAACCGGGTGTGAAGCGAACCGAACCAGGTGCGAATCGAACCGAACTGGACACGAACCGAACCGAACCGAACCGGATGCAAACCAGCACAAACCACCAATTGGTGGCTCGGTTTTGGTCGAGCCACCAGATGGTGGTTCACATATTTCGGCAGTTCCGAGCGCTGTCTGACTTTTTGTCGACACTGTTTCGGACTTTGGTTTCCAGACTTGGCGTGGTTTCGGTAGCTTCTTGATCACCTCTTTTTGTTTAAGCTTCTGCGCTTCTCGCACGAGAATTCACGCATGCACAATCAAGGCGTGACACTTCTGATTGCGCTCCTTGAGGGTTGAGCGGGTCTGTTTGATTTGGATCCACTCATTTGCTATTGGTTTTGAGGAGAGGCCATTTATTTGCTGCTGGGGAACTCGGTGCCTTCTACGTTTCAGATCCGCCTCATAGCCAATCCCGTCAACAGGCTCCAAAGCCTTAGCAAATCGGCGCGAAAGTCGTTGGCGCTGCCTTTGGCGTTCCCTCTTCGATAAAGTTGGTGTGGTTACATCGGTTATTTCCTTGATTGAGGAGGAGTCCAGATCTGTAAATCCGACTTCGTTGGAGGCCGAAGGGGCGTTGCAAGGTGCAGCTACCGTAGCAACGGGGGCTTTGATCTTCCTGCGCTTGTGAGGGGCAGAGGATCTGGAGGAGGAGTTCGACAGATACTCCTCGAACTTTAGTTGGTCGAACTCGTACTCGACCTCTTCGTAAATCGGGATCCGGATCCGTGGTTGCGGCACGATAGCTTCGGCAGCGAAGCTATTGGCTCCCACCGTGGTCGGAGCGTGTTTGGGTCAAAAATCGTTGTTTTCATTGTGATTGAATCTATTACAACTTTAATCGTTTACAATAAACTCAAATAAAAAAGTTGATCTTTTTATAAGATCTCCTTATACAATGAAAATACAAAAGATACGACTCTTGTCAAACAGCGCAGCGGACGTTTATCACCCGCTGCTTGCATGAGATCTTTGCCTGTGCCAGGGACGTTAATATCCATGGACCGCCGTGGATTAGATACGGTTGATAGATAAATGATCAAAGCTCTCACTTTACGAAGGAAGTAATTGTTATAGCGATGATCTCGACCAAGCGAGATCACGGCTCTTCTCGAGATTTAAGACTAAGCTTAAATCCGGAGGAATAGGAGACGGGTCTCGGATCTCTCGAACTCCACTCTTTATGCACAGGAGATCTGTTAAGCCTTGCTGTAAATTCGTGGCTCCACTCTCCAATTCGGTAGCATTTTACCCTCTTCGATGTCCAGCCTGGAGAAATGAGCACCCGAGCTTGTATTTATAAGCTTCAGAAGCGGGTATTTGGATAAGAACGAGGGATTCCTCCTAATCTTCAGTTAAGAACTGAATAACCACAGTATCAGACCAGTTAGGATGCTCAGGAACGAACAAATCCCAAGAAAAACCGTCAAAACCGAAAAATCATCAAATCTAGACGAACTGTCACCTGGTGTCTCGGCCTGGCCGGGCCACCAAATGGCGGCTCGGCCTGGCCGGGCCACTAAATGGCGGCTCGGCCATGGTCGAGCTACCAATTGGTGGCTCGGTCGTTGAGTCACCATTTGGTGACCTGGTTATGGGCCGAACCACTGGTTCAGCCGAGTCGGTGTCTGATGTGACTCGGCCGCTAGCAGCTTTTATTGGTTTTTCGGGTTTTAACTTGTTCTGTCATTACGCGTATTTTATCGTTTTGTTGACTTGTATGCTTTCACGATTTGTTTCGTGAACGCATAGATAGCTTGACGGTGGCCGACAGGCATGAGGCCTCTTGGTTCGCTGTTTAGCTGGCTGATGAGCACGCGAGCCACATGGTTCACCGATTTAATAGCTGATGGGTGTACGGGCCACTGGATGGTGGTCGGTGAGCACGCGGGCCACTTGGTTTGCCGATTTGGTGAATGATGGGTGTGCGGGCCACATCATCCATAGTTTGTTGATTCGCTGGTCGGTGTCGGATAATCCTCTTTGACTTAGATAATGGCGTTCATCCCCTTCTCTCCGTCTCGAGCTGTATTCGAGGACCTATAGGTAATTTTTGATACCTACACTCGCCATATGTTCACAGGTGAAATTCTTTCTTCAGGCAAAATTCAAATTGGTAGAAGGCGAGCCACGTATTCGTCAGCAAAGCCTTGTGCTTCGTGCTTTCCGGCTGAGGCCGCGTGGATTCGTCAGGTCGCTTTAAATGTGATTTGACAAAGTAACGTCGCTTCTGCGCGCCTTGCTCTATGATGAATCGTGGCCGTACTTTTTGATCCCAGCCATTAGATTCGGCCATGGATTTCGATACGAGTTCCGGTTTTAATTCGCTTGACCTGTTCCCTGTCTCGACGGTTGCTCTGTAACCGCCGAAAAACGAACTATTGAGAGCGATCTAGGATGCTGATTTTGATCGTGGCCATATTTCTCAACCACCCACGCCTCGCCCCTTGAGAGCTATCTAGGCCGTCGATTTTGATCATGGCCATGCCTCTCAACCGCAAGCGTTTCGCCTTTAAATAGGCTTCGTCCTTTTCCATTGAGGACTACCATGCTCAGGAACTTCTGCTTGCACGAAATTCATAGAGAGAGAACTCCCACCTCGTCTCTAACTTTCCGTCATGGCACCAAAATCCAAGAAATGCGTTGCGAAGGGGAAGGGTCCCACTCGCAATCCTGGCAGCGTCCCCGTCGGTGCGATCGCCAGCGTGTCTGAGACACACTTGGGTAAGTCAAAAGGTTTGTCTAACGACTTCGCATTGCTGGCCGACGCCGAGTCTGGAAGATGAGCACTGTTTGTCTCCTTTAGTGGACTTTGCCATTTTTTTGGCAATTTCCCTGATTTGAGTGAATTCCTCCCTTTTCAGGCGGATTCGGCCTTTGCTAGATGAATCTAGTTTCTGGCAGATAGCCTTGTCTCTTATCAGGCGGATTCGATTATCGCAGGCGGATCCAACAAACAGGCGGGTTTGTCCTTTTGTCGGGCGGGTTCTGCCATTGTCTGGCGAACTCAGTATCGACCAGATGGACTTGGTCGCGCTAGGCCGGATTCATTTGTTGAGATTTGCCTGTTCGGAGGACTTGGAAGTTTTCTAATTCCAAATGTGAATTCGGCTCTAAACTTTTGGTCTTGTTTTGCAGCCATGTTTTCTAATGAGGCCCTCCCGCAGGGTGTTGCCATTGGCCTTGCCGGTGGTTCGGGTTATACGGCACCCTCCCAATTCCCTCTTCTCGATCCAGTGCCCGTGTTTGCTGCTGATAAGCCGGAGGAGCTGGTCAAGAGAGTGACTGATGGGAATTATCTTACATTGCGGGAGTTGATCACCGATGCGGCATTGATAGACATGGCCAGGACGGAGCTGAAAAAGCCCCAGTTCATGTTCGGTGATGCCGCGACTGATCCCTCGGCTCTTTTGCTCGGAGAGAGTAAATGGCTTCGTGTCGTGGATGGAGTCTATTACTACCTCCCAGATATGCCAAAGGGGTTTTTCGATCATCGAGTTGCGGCCGCTTGCGGTCCCGAGACTGATGAACTAGGATCTGACCCCTACCCAAGATGGGGTAGTTTGCGGGGTCTTCACGGGGTCGTCCACTGGGTACGGGGTCGACAGCTCTTGTAAGCACGTGGCCACCTTGCGTCCCGGCTTGCTAAATAATGAATGGTCCATGGGGGAAACGATTGAAGTGACGGAGACTTTCCGCCACCGTTTATTCTAAGCTGGAGGGCAATTCCCTCTGAAGGACTTCAGGACTCCGGGATGGATTCATTCTACGCCTGGCAGTGGCACTTGGTGGTCTAAGATCACCGAGTACGTCTTGACGGAGAACTCTGACCTTGCGGGCTTAGAGCTGTTCGTGGCTATCCGAGCCACCCGGCATGGCCTGAAGATTAATGCCCCAAAGTTCCATAGCATCTTGGAACATTACTATCCGAATAGTGGTACATTCTTTACTCCTAATGGAGAGCTTGGCATAACCCTCCACGAGATGTATGATGTGTCGGGGTTGCCTTTGGGGAGCTTCCCCTACGAGGAGTACGTACCGGGTCAGGACGAGATCGACTACCTTTCGGGTCGGTTTCCCCTAATGGTTAAGACCTTATGGGAGTTGCTCGGCCACTACCACATATGTCTCGACACCTTGGGCGCAGTAGACCATAAGGGCAAGAAGAAGAGGGATCCCGGGTTAGTCACAAGAACTGGGCTGACTACCTGTTCCCTGGGAACGATGTCAAGGGGAGGCCTACCCTACCACTGGGTGAGTGTGACCAGGCCGAGGTGGAGAGGCGGATGGCCAAAGGGGAATTCTCCATAACCCTTGAGCATGATGAGTGTGGGTTCCCATTTGGGACAACCTTCCAATCGTTCCATCACCAGGCCAAGTCTCCTATATCCACAAAGGCTCTGCTCGGGGATACCTCATGCTGTGGTTGAAGAGGTGTGTGGTTCCCATGCACTCCTTCGAGGCGCTCCCGGTGGAAGTGGTTTACCCTACGGTACGCTTGGCCTATGAGAGTCCGTACGCGTTGGTGTCGGCAACGATAGCCTGTATCCAAAGGGGGCTTCACACATTAACAAACCAGTTTTCCCGTGTGTCGTATGTTGACGAGGGTGAAGGCGAAGTTGCCAAGACTCCTAACCCAAGAGTGGGGCTGACGTACACTTTTTTAAACTTCTTGGCCACCGTCTGATCATTCGAGGTGTCGGTCATGTGTACCCTTGCTAGTGCATCCTGACTTGAGTGCGATGTTTAGGATGTGGCTGCCATTGAGCAAACCTCGTCTTCACCTTCGGAGGGAGGTGCTAAGGTTGAGTAATCAAACCTAATGCTTACCCCCGTACGACTACGGGTACGTTGGTATATACTGTCTTGTTCACGTTGAACAAGCGGATGATTAGGCCCTTAGAAGGAGTCTGAATCTGGGGAGCCAAAAAGCATGGCCTTACCCTTTTCCATCATGTTGATTGTAGCAGACGGGAGCTCTAGATCATCGGCGACGGGTCTCTTTCGACGGTGCCGCCTCCGACTCGAAGATCTCGGCTTGGAGGGCTGTTAAGCGAGCCTTTCGAATACCGAGGGCCTCGCTGCTTCCACACACTGGCAGTCAGTGCGTACTGCCTGAATGAGTCTCTCATAGTGACATTGCAGACTCACTTCTCGCATAGTTCATTTGAGAGTTAGGTAACCTCGGAGATCTTTCGCGGGTGGTTGGTGATAACCCCCAGGGCCAGATAGTTCAGCTAGGTGACCACGTGATCGAGGTTTGGGTGAACCCCTTTGCGTACCTCGAGAAGAGTGATTAAGTGCTGAAGTTGGGCGGATTCGTCTTGACGGGCGAGTTGCCACGTTCGAACGAGTTTGCGCCGGTTGGCGGACTTCGTCTACTCGCTCATGTGGGCGGACTTGGGATGTCTCGCATATTGCTTTGCCTTTATTATGAAGGCTTGCTTGACCACGACATCTCTCTGTCGAGCGGACTTGACGTGGCTTGTTTGATGTTGGTGGTCGTCTATCTGAGCATACTTGCCTGAGTGGGGTGGCCCGTTCGCTTCAGGGATGTGACCTGAGAAGCGAAATCTGCCTGTTTTGGCGAGCCCGCCTGGAGTGTTTGATTCGACAAAATGGGAGATGTTTTGGTCAGGGCAGATTCCTCTTGAACACTAGACTTCACTTGGTTTGGTGATCTCTTCAGCCTTGGAACTGTTGAGTCTTCGTCTCGCATTTTTTAGACCAAAATAATAGTTCAGGTCGTCATACAAGGCGAAGGTTTAAGCCTTCTGCCAGGCAAGGAGCTGTCGTCGTCACTACCAGGCTCTTCTTGAGAGAGGGTCGTCCGGGCAAATCATGTCGACTTGGTTCGTGCCAGAGCGAACCTCAGTTTCCTCTTGGGCAGAGGTCTGCGAGGGTCGTTTGGCGACCCATTTGGCGATATTTTGCCTAGTGTTGCCGGCCTTCGGTTCAGCCATGATCGACCTTGGGGAAGTTTGACTGCCTGCTATGACTCGGATGGGGTCCTCGAGTGCAGGGGCTTTGACTGTCTGAGGTCGGCCTCTAAGCACGACTCGGTGACGTTTGCGGGACGCGTCGCCACTAGAGGAGGAGGACAAATACTCTTCGTACTTAGCCTGATCGAACTCGATTTCTAGGGACTTCACGGTTGTCCCAATAAGAACCTCGTCGAATTGAGCTACCACCATTTCTGTTGAGGAAACAGCTTCTCTCACAGTGGTCGCCATCTTCTATAGGTGTAAATTTTGATCTCCCAAAATAGGGATTTTGTTTGTATTGATAAGAATAGTTTATTACAAACTAATGAATCGAAATTACAACAGAAGCAGAGGGAAGACCCTCCTTATTTAACGTGGGGACTTTGGTAGCTATAGGACGCCTCGCTCGGTTCTTGCACCGAGTCTGCTTCCCTTGGATGATTCGACTGAGGTTGCTGGTGAGCTTCAGTACGTAGTAGAAGCTCTTGCTAGTTGAGTCCGAGTTTCCGAGTTCGATGGCGATCAGGGCCCGAAACTAGGAGAGGATGCTACAGTGCAGTGGTCATGCAAAGAGCTTGTCGTCAACTCCGTCGGGAGTTGAGAGCTGTGGTTTAGCTAACTGATTTAATCAATTAACTATGAGCCAACCGGACTGTTTGAACCACTGACTTGCTAAACCTCTTCTCTGTGGCCGGAAGAAGTTCTTAAATAGAGGAGAGACGGCGTGGCCTCTCCTTGAATTATGGGATATGACTATGTACTGTTGGGAGATACCATGCTCCTCACGTGTACCATGAGCGGCCGTTTGAGGGGCTCGGAGCACTGTACTTTCCCCCTTCACGTTGTAGGAAATGGGAAGGTCCACTCCTGTATGTGATACTGCGGCTGCCCAATACCTGAGTGAGTCTGGCAAGCTCGTTGATTGCTTGGTGGTTTGTTTGGTCGTTCAGGCGAGCCTTGGCTGCTTGATCGAACTTGACTCGTGCAGGCGACTTAAGTACAGCGGCGGTGTCCAACAATTGCAAGGATTTGACCAATAACTCGTTGTTGGTATGAAAATTTGTAGTAAAAGAAACGAAAGAAAAATTGATTTGTATTCTTTTAATCTCAGTTACAATTAGATTTCCCGATTACAAAAGAGAGGAGAATGAATTTGATTCTCCTCTTTGTTTAATTCTGGGTTCTTCTTGGTAGCGATGGAGTACCTCCTTTGAATACTCGTGTCGAATTTGCTCTCCGTTGATGATCCGACCGTCTCAATTCACTGGAACAATTGAAGATCTCTTCACGAATTTTACAACTCAGAACAAGCATAAAACTCTATGAACAGAGTTGTTTGAACCGAAGGATCGGTTAATGAGCCAAGTATTTAAATTCTTGATTGCTGAAGAATGCATCCCAAGCCTAGCCTCTGATCTTGCGTATATCCTCCAACATCCGATCCCGAACTCTGTTGAGTTTGTTGATATTTATAGAGAGATTAGGGATGTAACTGCCACGATAATTCGCACCTAAATATGGGTTTAGTCGCCCATTAACCGGGTGCAACAACCCACTTAAACCACTCCTCAGATCATGGGTGAGAAACGGTTTTTGAAACTGTATGGATCACGTTTGAATGAGTTAGAGCCTTGACTTGCGTTCTGGCATAGATTCTGCGTTTGAACACAGTATCTGGAAGCACGCTCTGCAGCGATATGAAGTTGCGTTTATAGCGTTTAGAAGCTGCGTTTGCAGCGATATGAAGTTGCGTTTGCAGTGATATAATGCTGCGTTTGCAGCGATATAAAGCTGCGTTTGCAACGATATGATGCTGCGTTTGCAGCGATATGAAGCTGCGTTTGTAGCGATATGAAGCTGCGTTGATAGCTGAGGATGCAATGATTGCGTTGCTTTGACTTTTGGAACGTAGCAACTTGTGTTTTGACTGTAGGGATGAATTCTACCCCTCGGTTTGAAGAAATCGTTGACTTGTAATCTCTTCTTGATCTGTAGGAGAATCCTCCGATTGTAGCCTCCCATTGTTAACAAGAAAGTCATTTGATTGTAACCCTCTTAGTTGTGACTTGACGGGAACTAGCTATCTATTGTGATTTTTTAGACAGCCTACAGAACCCCCTCCAAAGTTTTCAAAAGTTTGCGGTTGACTGGGATGAATTTTCAAAATACTTTGGATCCCAAAATTTGTTGATTGATTGCTCACTTTGTCTGACTCGAAGACATCGTGAACCTGGTTGTGTGAATAGTAACTTTTGCGTCTTGATGATAACGAACTTAGTCAAACAAGCTAAAGCCCAAGTCATTGCTGATGAACCAAACGAAAATGATGATGACAACGAATTTGTCTTGGTCCTTAAGATACTCAGCTCAATCTGCAATGAGGTGTATTCATCGGAGCAACCATAGAAACACCAGTTGCAAACTTGTCAACAAGGTCATCCTCAGTGAGGTTGAGCACTTCTGAGTTTAAGATAGATCTATTGTCATAGACAGAGAGAACCACAAGCCTGTATGAGATGGGCTTTATCCCAAGTTTGGCCAGGAAGGCAGCCTCAGAGGAACCCACTTTATCTCCTTTCTTGATCAGTTTAACTGAGGTAATGATTTTAACAATATCGTCATTACTCTTGGTTGGAATGTTAAGCCCTTCGTAAGGGTTAGTTGCGTGACAGGCTGAGGTCGATCACTAAAACACATGACTAAATCATGCGTTCAACCATCTGAATGCGTTTGGAAGTTGGGATCCCTTATTTGAAAACGCGAAAATCGCGTTTTGGGTGAGATTTTCACCTAAAATCCCGTGCTGATTTGACAACTACAGCTGTATATAAATAAACCACTGAGGTCAAATCAAAAAGTCATTCGACTTTTCTCTTTCTTGCTTTTCTGTCGACCGCTTAACAGGGTTCCTGTTCGTCTTCTCCAGCGCTTCAACGAAGGAAAAATTCGTCCCTAAATCTTTCATTAATCCATTCTATACTTTCTTCATCACTATTAGAATGGCTCCCAAGAAGAGATTGGCTTCCAAATCCAAGATCGCCCAAACTCAGGGTGCTCCTTCGGCTAAAACCTCCGGAGATGTTCAAACCGCTGAGTCATCTTCTCCGATTTCCTCAATTAACGGTAGGTTTAGGCAGTCGTAAGTCATTTTGACAAATTCTTTATCCTCAATCTTGGATTGGTGGTTTGTATTCTACTATTAAAATACAGAGATAATCCTTAGTGTTTATCAATTTTAAAACGCATGGTTAACTCCATCGTTCATGATATTTCAACGTAGGTTCAGATCCTACGTTTAAAATTTTGAATGCGGGTTGAGACCCTGCGTTTAGGAATCTAGACGCGGGTTTGGACTTTGCGTTTAAAATTTTGAATGCGGGTTGAGACCCTGCGTTTAGGAATCTGGACGCGGGTCTGGACTTTGCATTTAAAATTTTGAATGCGGGTTGAGACCCTGCGTTTAGGAATCTAGACGCGGGTCTGGACCTTGCGTTTTAAAATTTTGGATGCGGGTTGAGACCATGCGTAGATCCAGAAATTGCCTTCTTGAGTTAGACTCCTTAGTTTAATTGACTGATTTTCTTTTCCATTCGCAGTGTGCTACTCCAACGAGCCTCTTTCTTTTAACCATTACTTCGGTCATGCGGGAGGTACGGAGAAAAATATAATCTTCAGCTTTCATTTTGAGTACCCAACATTCCAGGACACCAACAAAGAGCGGGCAAAACTTATTACTTAAGCTTTCCCCGAGACTCTCAGGTCCTTAGTTACGGATGCTAGATTTGAAACCGTCGAGCATGAGATTTTAAAGAAACCATCCTTCCTCTTCAGGGATTCTGTTAAAATGGATCCCAAGCGGATGTCGGAGGGAAACTACAAATGGCTGAGGGCTATCAACAACCGTCATCTTTTCCTTCCCAATTTAGAGCGAATGTGGCCGATTTCTTATTATCAGTGTGCTTCCATCCCACGATCAATGAATTGGGAACTCGTTCAGGACTAGGGAGGTGTTGCTACTGGGCATATCACTCCTCGGGGCACTCACCCGGCTGGTTTTAATCATTTGGTAGCCTTGAAGCCAGGTTTATTCAAGAAGGAACATCTTGTCGGTGAACCTGCTAAGCTGGCGGAGGTCTTCATTAGAAAATTTATCTCTGTCAAAGGGGAGTTCCCCGCTCAATATTTCAGGGTTCCAACATGGGTACATTCAAGTGAGATAGACTGGTGGGCCCGGATGATAAATTTCGTTTTAGATGAACTAGAAGGAACTTTGAGGACTTCGGAGTTGAAAACTCCAATAATAGCCACTCGATATGGAATTTCTCCAAATTATAGCGGACTTTTTACTATGCTGGAATTTTACAATCCTCACACCGGTACCTTTTTCACTCCTGCTGGTTAATTAGGCTTTGCTCTTCATGAGATGTTTGAAATTTCTGGAGTGTCTTTTGGAGAGCTGTCTTATGAGGAATTTGTCCCCGGAAATAGGGAATTGGAGATCCTGAAACATAGTGCCCTCGAAATCTATGACACTTATTGGGAATTAATGTGCCATTTCTAGATATGTGCACAAACTACTGGGAAAAGGGCCAGTGGTGTGAAACAAGGACAATGGGCAAAATATCTTTTCCGAAATCTGTGGGACAAGGATGCTGAGGTTACTCGCTTAGCCGCCAGTACTCTTGAGAAATCAATGAGCGTATCAACGATGCGACCTCCCACTATGCTTGCGAGGTAGAGGAGGATGTCTTCGCAGCTTTTACCACCTTCGAAAGCTTCCATTATCAGGCAAAAATCCTAATCTCTGACATGGCTTTGTTCGCTGGTTTCCTTACTCTTTGGTTGAAGCGTTCTGTGGTACCCACTAGGCCGGTGGACGCTATTACAGTAGAGATATTATACCCCGCTGTTCTTCTGGCTCATGGACGGCCCTTAAATCTTTTTCAGCCATGGTGTGCTGCTTGCAGAGTGGCTTGCGGAAACTAGTCTCTGAGTTTATCGCCGTCAAGAAATTAGACTCAGATGGGAATACTATCATTCAAACCCTAACCCCTCGAGTGCCAATGCCATATATTTATTTGGTATCTTGGTTTGTGTTGCACTGCCCTTCGATTATGTCGACTCCCGAATCGAGTGATACATCGGCTCCTCTTTTTCAGCAATTAGAAACTGCTCGATGGGTCGGTTGGTATCAGGTTAAATTTCGTGAAATATTTAGGCGGGATTATAATTATGAGATCGCTTTCAAGTTTCCCATTTTTGAGGGCGGTGCGTATGGAGAAATCTATCAAGACACCCCAGGACGAAATTCTTTTATCATACTCAGTAGAGGCGCCTTATGGTGGCTCATAAATATTCGCCTAGGCTATCTTATTTTTCGGCAAGGGAGGAAGTGCTTCATTGAACCATATCAGCCTTATCGCTTTTCTCAACAATTTGGATATGATCAGATTTATGTCGGAAATCCAAACCCTACTCTTGCATACACAGGTAATGTGTATGAAGGAGCAAGAGCTTAGTATTACTCAGTAGCAAGATGTACAGGAGCAAAATTCCAACTGCCGCATAAGATGCCCAACGTCTGTACTTCTTTAAGCTTTTGTACCTGGTACCAGGCTGCCTCTCAAATTTCAGCCTACAACATGAACACATCCTACTTGAAAGCCATTCGCAAATGGTATGCTTCAAAGAGGAGTGCTAAAAGGTTTCGTGCCCGGGGGGTTAACGAATACTTATCATATGAAAAGGCGATTACAGAGGATGAACGGCGACAATCACCAGAGGGAGTTCAGGAAGAGATCAGGATGCCGGATACTCACGAGGTGGAACCTTCGAGAGTCAAGACTCAGAGTAAGAGTGCTACTGGAAAAAGAGCACTAGACCCAGCTGAAGAAGCCAAATATGACAAACGAGCTCGTCGAAAGTTAGTGCTCGAACCCCCTGCTTCTAAACTTATGTCAGATGCTCAGAAAGCATGGCTTGCAGAAGAGGAAGAACGAGAGTCTACTGTTATGGGACTTTCGCCTCAGCCTGGTCTCCCTACAGTTGGTCCCACTTTAGGAGGCCCTGTTTCTTCTGCCCATTCATTGAATGAAGAAGAGCGTGGAGATGAATCATTTGCAGGGGGTACAGAATTTACCCCTGAAGACACGCTTCACGATACTGCCTCTATTGCCCCTCATATTGAAGAAGATAGACCTTCGGTCCAAGAACCTACGGTGACTGCCCAGCAAGCCTTAATAGCGAACAAGTCTCCCTCCGCTTCTGTACTATTACCACCTATAGGAGACACACAGCCTAGCCCTACTAATGGGGTCATATCAAAACCTACCATCACCGGGGATCCGCCAACATTTTCTCCCGTAGACGAAGAGGAGCCTACGGACCATAGCGATGGTGCGAAAGACACAGATAATGATGACGAGCAAAGTGGGAGTAATGAGAATAATGACAACTTGGGTGATGACAGCGATGATCCCAGTGAGTGGGATATTCCACCACCACCTTCTTCAGACAAAGCATCAGCCTACATTCCTCTGCCTCTCACTGGTAAGCATTGTTCGTTCTGATTCACGACTAATCTTTATTCTATATTTAAACAATTTTCTCATACAGATCCTATGATACATGAGGCGAGCGCTGTCATCCCTCCTTCGATGCAACAGCTTATGCTACCACCAGCTCAGGTGTCAGAGCCACCTTGCTTGGAGCTCTCAACGATAGTCCTCCCACCGGCAACTTTATTGACAATTTCTTTAGCCTCTACTGAAGTTGTAGACGTGCCAAAATCATCTGGAGTGGGGAAACTTATGGTTCTTCAATCGAGTCCATCTCAACTGGATGTCGACGTTCCCTCTCAAACCACTATGCCGAAATTGCCTGCTGGTCTTTTACTTGGCTCTGTATCTTCAGAAGTTTTTGTACCGTCTCCCATCGCTGCTTCGAGTCCCACGGATGTGCCAGATTTTCTTAAGATTTCTCTTAATTATTTAGAAAGTCTGACAAAGAAAGTGATTGAGGTTGTATTGGTTGGCAGAGATACTTTTGAAACCTTCAAGCCCATGCTCACAAATAGGTTGAACAACCTCAAGTTCGTGGGTGATGTCCACGTCGTTCAACGTTGCTCAAAAGCCATCTCATGCCTAGAGGCACAACTAAGGTTCTTGGAGGCCTTAAGTCGTGCTGATATCCAAGCGCAGATCGCGTCGATGTTTGAGGACATCCGGGCTGAAGAATTTAATAAGTATGAAGCAGCTCAGCGTCATATAGCCGAGAAGGAAGTCCGGGTGGAACATTTATAAAAGTTGCATGCTCAAAAGCAAGCTGAGCTAGCACTCTCAAACACTTCTTTAGAGAATTTACGAGAGAAGATCATTGCTACTGAAGTAGAGTTGACTAGGTTGAAAGCTCAATTCAAACGAGAAGAAGTTATTGTCACTGAGCTCAACGTCAAAAGCGCAACCTCTCTAGTAGATTATCGCACAGAAGCTAATGCTCTTGTAGAGACTAAACAGAAGATTGCTTCCATGTTACCTAGCGAGGACGAGCTTCAGAAACGAGCTGAAATGCTAGTGCGAGCTGAGCATGAAGAGAAGCTTTCTGACATTAAGTCTCACCTTGTCTCCTTTAGTTTGATGAATTGATGAGTCAGTTCTTGTATTGCTCCTTTGGTAGAGACAACACTTATCTTCTTGCTGCTTTGTTTTCCTTTGAATAAATGTAGTATTGTTTTGGTTTTTCATCGTTTCTTTTGCATATCATATTTTAACATGGAACCATGAAATACCATTTTAATATCAAAGGATAGACTGTTTATATGCTTTTGTTTTAAGCACCGGAAGGAATTTGTAAATCTCAAAAGTGCCATGTTACATGGTGAGTTTGAAGACCTATCGCTCTACTGACAAGAGTCGATAAGTTGAAGGTGTTGCGACCATAGTAACTTTGAGGACCTATCGCTCTATTGACGAGAGTCGATAAGTTAACAGTGTTACGATCAGAGCAACTTTGAGGACCTATCACTCTATTGATAAGAGTCGATAAGTTGAAAGTATTGCGATCGGAGCAACCCTGAGGACCTATCGCTCTATTGACGAGAGTCGATAAGTTAAAAGTGTTGCGATCGGAGCAACTTTGAGGACCTATTGCTCTATTGGCGAGAGTCGATAAGTTGAAAGTGTTGCGATCGAAGCAACTTTGAGGACCTATCGCTCTATTAATGAGAGTCAATAAGTTGAAAGCGTTGCGATCGGAGCAACTTTGAGGACCTATCGCTCTATTGACGAGAGTCGATAAGTTAAAAGTGTTGTGATCGGAGCAACTTTGAGGACCTATCACTCTATTGACGAGAGTCGATAAGTTGAAAGTGTTGCGATCGGAGCAACTTTGAGGACCTATCGCTCTATTAATAAGAGTCGATAAGTTGAAAGTGTTGTGATCGGAGCAACTTTGAGGACCTATCGCTCTATTGGCGAGAGTCGATAAGTTGAAAGTATTGCGATCGGAGCAACTTTGAGGACCTATCGTTCTATTGGCGAGAGTCGATAAGTTAAAAGTGTTGCGATCGGAGCAACTTTGAGGACCTATCGCTCTATTGGGGAGAGTCGATAAGTTAAAAGTGTTGCGATCAGAGCAACTTTCAGGACCTATTGCTCTATTGGCGAGAGTCGATAAGTTAAAAGTGTTGCGATCAGAGCAACTTTGAGGACCTATCGCTCTATTAATGAGAGTCGATAAGTTAAAAGTGTTGCGATCAGAGCAACTTTGAGGACCTATCGCTCTATTGACGAGAGTCGATAAGTTGAAAGTGTTGCGTTCGGAGCAACTTTGAGGACCTATCGCTCTATTAATGAGAGTTGATAAGTTGAAAGTGTTGCGATCAGAGCAACTTTGAGGACCTATCGCTCTATTGATGAGAGTCGATAAGTTGAAAGTGTTGCGATCATAGCAACTTTGAGGACCTAACTCTCTATTGGCAAGAGTCGATAAGTTGAAAGTGTTGTGATTAAAGCAACTTTGAGGACATATCGCTCTATTGATGAGAGTCGATAGGTTGAAAGTGTTGCGATCGAGCAACTTTGACGCAGGCAGAGTTCAAACTCTGTGGAAATGAAAACCATCATAGGTTTAATGTTGGCATTGGAAAGACTTTGCCAACTGATTTGTTTTAAATTCCGCAGAAGTTCTAAAGATGCAATGCGTGCTCTTAGAGGTTTAGCACTATATTTTGAAAACGCAAAAATAGAGGTACCCCCTGCGTTTAGGCTCTTGAATTGGGCTGCGTATGTTTGAAAGAACGCATCTCCAGATTATTGCGTTTAGCCTCGTCTGCTTATCTTATGGACGCAGGGTCTTGTCTCGCGTCTTATCAGAAGTCCAAACGACTATAATGATGACGAAGAGACGATACTTGGCGGGAGTCTTGGAACTCCATCTCACCGTTATTAATTGTTTATAAATAGGCCTGATTAGTCTTGTTAAAAGCCTCAAACGCTTAAACTTCCTTCTTGAACTCAGAAACGAGTTTCTTCTCGTTAATTTTAAAAAAAAATATTTGACTGTTTCGCTTCATCTTCTGGCCATGGCCTCCAAGAAATCTTGCTCGAGTGGAGACAAAAAGGCGGCGCACCCCATACCGTCGTCGGAGAATGCTTTTGGGTCTACCTCCGGACCGACGTCGGCGCCTCCCTCACCGATGTCTGGACATCAAGGTAAGCCACGCTGTCTTTTCTGTTTTAGCATTATTTTTGATAAGTTTTCTTTAAATCCCTTAGATGGATTTCGGTTAATGATGACGAATACGATTCGTCCCTTCAATCTTGAATGTAGAAAGCAATTTCCGCGTCTTTTGATGAAAACTGTTCGTCTCTTTATTTTTGAACGCCGAAAGAAATTCCTGTGTTCATTGACGGAACGAAAAGTCAATCCCTTAATCTTGAGCGCATGAAGAAGCTTCTGCGTTCATTGACAAAAACGAAGGGTTGATCCCTTCGTTTTGACACACTGGTTTGATCCTGCTGCGTTTGACACAAAATCAAATCTCTTCGTCTTGGAAGCTTATAACGCAGTCTTATTTTACTGCGTTCATAATGATTCAACGCGGGTCTAGATCCATTGCGTTCAAGTTGATCTCGACGCAGGTCTGGACATCTGCGTTTGAATTCACCTATTTTTATTGACTTGGCTTTTATTTGCTTTGTTGAAAGGTGGGTCTTCTGCTGCTGCTTCCCTCATCATTTCAGAAGACGCTCCTTTGATTACCCCCCTAGCTATAGTCCTTCCTGGTGAGGCTTTTATTCCACTCCCCGAGAGTGTGACCTTCCTCACGAAGCTTCTGGAGAACATGGTGAGGCAAGCTTACTTCATCTCTGAGCTAGGATGGGCCACATTTTCTGAATTCCAGAGCTTGTTCAGGGACGTGTTGCACTCTCTCTCTCGTATCAACCGCAGCTGGGCTCTGCACTGTGCTGAGAAGATTTACTTCTTCTCAGGCACTGTTGAAGCCTTAGAGAAATTGTAGCGTGCTGACTTGAGGCCGGAGATAGAGGAGGCTCTTCAAGCCTTGCGATCAGAAGCTGCTGCTGCTGCTGCCACTGCTGAAGAATTAAGGGGGAGGGTTGAAGCAGAAGTTCGAGCCAAGCATTCTGCGCGTATATCCCAGGCTCAAGCCCGCCTCGTATATTTTTCTCTTTAAATACTTTTCTAATACTTTTTGGCCTATAATAATTTTTTGATACTTTCGTAACAATTACTACTCTTGCCTGTGATGAACTGTTTACATTTTTTGAAATGCTATGATCTTTTTGTGATGTTGGAATTTCTGAAAATTGCCCCCTTGCATTTGAATGATTTGAACGCAGGTATTTCAAAGACGCATGGTTTTGTCTCTGCGTCTAAACAGGTTTGAACGCAACTCTGAAACTTGAGCTGTAGTTATAAGACTTGCGTTTAAGACCTGACGCATTCCAATTTGTTGAGTGTTCTCTGGAAGCTTCTTTGCTATAGTTGAATTTCTGTGTTTGAATGATCATGACGTGCGTTTGTTTCCAAGAACGCAGGGTCGGGCCTTGTAGCTGTGAGACTTGAAACATAGTTATAAGATTTGAAACGCGGTTGTGAGATTTGTGTTCAGGAAGGCCAGACGCATTCCAAATTAGGACTTTTCCACTAAGTTAGATTATGCTGATAATCATCTAGTAGATTTTGAAAATTTTTTCTTTATTATAATAATTCTCGACAACTTCAATCGTCAGAGGTGTAATGTTAACTTGACGATATACAAAGTAGGAGAAACCATATTTTCAAATGAACTCTCATTAGGTAATTCCTAGCTAGGCTCAAGAGACTTGATATCTACGGGTAATATTTCTTAAGAAATTTTCCATTAATTGGCATCATGAATCTATCGCCTTTTTTATCGATGAGACGGTAGGCTCAATTAGAATAGACTGTCTCTATCACAAAAGGTCCTTCCCATTTGGGATTAAACTTCCCTTTAGTTTTGTGAGTCATCACCATAGGTCGTCGATTAGCCAAAACTAAATTGCCTTTCTTGAAAATCCGTTCTTTAACCTTTTTGTTATAGGCTTTAGAAATACGGGCTTGATATAGCTCAATCTGTTGCTGAGCTTGAAGTCTCTTGTCGTCTAAAGCTTTAAGTTCTTGAAGACGTCGTTGGTGTTTCTCTTCCTCTGTTAGTCCAATTGTGATAGCGATTCTTAAGGAAGGGATTTGGATTTCTAATGGCAATACAGCTTCGCAGCCGTATACTAAAGAGAATGGCGTAGCTCTTGTAGGGGTCCTTACTGTTGTGCGATAGGCCCACAAACATTCGCTGAGTCTTTCGTCCCAATCGCGTCGGCTTTTGGAAACAAACTTTTTGAGGAGCTTCACAATAGTTTTGTTAAAAGCTTCTGTAAGACCATTCGCTGGCGGATAATATGCCGCAGATGCGACACTTTGGATTCTAAACTTATCACAAAATCTTTGAAACCCAAAGCTAACAAATTGTGTCCCGTTGTCGTGAACTATTCGTCTCGGGACTCCAAAACAGTAGATGACATGATGTTTGATGAACTAAATCACATTCTTTGTCTTGAATTCTTTTAGTGGGATTGCCTCCGCCCACTTGGAGAAATAATCGGTTACGGCCAAAATGAACCGATGTCCTTTGGAAGTCGGAGGAGAAATTGGTCCTACGATGTCCATGCCCTATATTTTGAATGGCCAAGAAGCATATGTGGGATGTAAGTTTCCTAGTGCTTGATGGATAAAGTCACCATGAATTTGGCATGTGTGACAACGTTTAGCGTAGTCCGTTGCGTCCGCAAACATCCTTGGCTAATAATAACCGATTCGTAGGAGACGATCACCTAACTTAGCTCCAGGCTGATGAGCTCCACACATTCCGTCATGAGCTTCCTTGAGGGCCTCTTTCGCTTCCTTCCGAGAGAGGCATCTAAGCAAAATTCCATCATGTGATTTACGATACTGGGTTTGAGAAACTACATCATAATAGAATTGGAGGGCCTTTCGTTCGATAGTGGCCGCTTCCTTAGGGTCATCGGGCACAATTTCGTATATGGCATAGTCGATGTACGGGAATCGCTAATCTCTAGCTTCGAGTTCCATCGAGGTTATGCAGACTTCTCCTGTCGGTGTCTTATCTGAACTTTCCTCTATAGGAATCTTAGAACAGTATAACTCGCGTTCTGTAACAGGAATCATAGTTTCGGCCCCTGGAGACAATGCTAATGAGGTTGCCAATGAGGCTAAAGCATCCGCGTAAGCATTCTGAGCTCGTGGAATGTATTCGATAAAGAAACCTTCAAACTTCTTAGCTTGCTTTAGCACTGCGAAGTAATACGGTACCAGATCCTCATGACGTACTTCATATTCTCCTCGAACTTGATTTACGATTAGCTGAGAGTCACCGTAAGCTTCAAGATGTCGAATATTAAGTTCCTCAGCAAATTGCAATCCTAGTAGCAGAGCATTATACTCAGCTACATTGTTAGTGCAGGGTTCGATCAGGGAAAATCCTCTTGGGATCACGTAACCATTTAGAGAGACGAACGCTACTCCTACTCCTATGGTAATTGCTCCATGAGGATTTGCTCTGGATGCACCATCGAAGAATAATTTCCATACTTGCGTAGCTTCTTGAGTGACGCAAGCTTCAGCGACTTCATCGGGTAATTCTTCATACAGCTTAGATGTCCCGGGCACCGGGTGATCGGCTAAGAAATCTGCCAACGCTTGACCCTTGACTGCTTTTTAGGGCATGAATTGCATGTCATATTATGACAAAAGGATAGCCCAATTTTCCAACCGGCAATTCAGAGATGACGATTTTGTTATTAGAACTCTCAAGGGATTCACCCTAGAGATGACATAAATTGTTTGTCCTACCAAATAATATCGCATCTTCTGGACCGCGAATACCAAAGCGAGACATTCTTTTTCAACTGGATTATACCGGTGTTCGGCTCCCATCATAGTTCTGCTTAGATAATAGATGGCTTGCTCTTGACCTTGATTATTGTTCTGAGCTAATAAAGCTCCCAGAGAATGGTCCATAGCTCTCACGTATAACAGGAATGGTTTTCCCGATATTAGAGCTACAAGAACCGACGGTTGGGTAAGATACTTCTTAATCTCCTCGAATGCTCTTTGACACTCCTCATCCCAAACAAAGGATACTCCTTTCTTCATGAGCTTAGAGAAAGGTTGATAGCACCCTAAAAGATTTGATATGAATCTCCGAATATAGGCCAGCCTCCCCCCTGAGCTCTTTGAGATTCTTTGGGGATGGTATATCTTGGATAGCGCGGATTTTCTCTGGATCTAGAGAAATTCCCTTGGACATGACAATAAATCCCAGGAATTTTCCGCTCGATACCCCAAGGAATGATTTGGTCGGGTTCATCTTTAGTTGATGTACTCGCATGATGTCCAACATCGTCTTCAAGTCTGTAAGATGATCGCCTTTATGCTGACTTTTTACTGCTATGTCATCAACGTAGCATTCTATCTTCTTGCTCAAATATTCGTGGAAGATGGTATTCATTGCTCGTTGATAAGTTGCACCTGCGTTTTTCAGGCCGAAGGGCATTACTGTGTATCAATACACCTCCAGTGGAGTTCTGAATGCAGTATGCTTTTCGTCTTCAGGATGCATCTTGATTTGATTGAACCCTGAGAATCCGTCCATGAAAGACATCCTTTCATATCCGCAGGTATTGTCGATCATGACATCAGTGATAGGAAGAGGAAACTCGTCTTTCGGACAAGCTGCGTTGAGGTCACAAAAGTCGATGCATACTCGGACCTTACCATTCTTCTTAGGAACTGGAACAATGTTGGCTACCCAGTCTGGGTGTTGTTCCTCTCTGACAAAACCCGATTCTATAAGCTTTTTAACTTCGGACTTAATTGCTTCTATGATCTCTGGACGAAACCGGCGTTGTTGTTGTTTAACGGGTTTTACATTCGGATCAATGTTAAGCCGATGCATGGCAACTTTTGGGTCAAGGCCAGGCTTGTCTTCATAGTTCCAAGAAAAGACATCTATATATTCTCGGATAAGAGATGTAAGATCTTCTTTCTCAGATGATGATAAATTTTCAGCTATGAAGATGGGCTTAGGGTCATGTTCATCTCCCATGTTGACCTGGATCACTTTATCTTCAGTAGGCGGTTCACGTTGTTCGAAACACATATCCCATAAGATGTTAAGACGTTTAATCCAAGGGT
Organism: Asparagus kiusianus; assembly: GCA_022839385.1. Taxonomy (NCBI): domain Eukaryota; kingdom Viridiplantae; phylum Streptophyta; class Magnoliopsida; order Asparagales; family Asparagaceae; genus Asparagus; species Asparagus kiusianus. The sequence goes on along the minus strand of BQKN01067538.1, from coordinate 647,265 downwards.
CATCGGTTGATTCTATTAAATCTTCATCACCCTCTACGTCTTCATCTGTATGACTGGCTGAAACCATATTCACGGTTAAACTTTTAAAGAAGGGTCCAGTACTGATGTCAGATTCCCATGAAGAAGTTCCGGATGAATGGTCCTGACACAAATTACTAATTTCATTTTCTAAAACAGAGGGAGTAGTGACATAACCCAAGCCTCTTCTGGTTTTTTAATAATAATCCGGGGGTTTTCCTTCGGGGGTTAGAGACATTTGAATTGGTGTTCGCCTTCCTTTCCCGAAGTTTAAGCCCTGTTTTTCATTAAAGTTATACCCCATTCGTTTCATTAAGTGTATTGAATTGGGTTTGTGGTAATGAAATTGAGGAACTCTGTCATTTTCCTCTGAACTTCCTCGTTTGAGTTGTTCGGGTTTAACTTTACCAAAATGGATCGGCCACTGCCCTTTCCTTTTAGACGGGACTTTGAAAAAAGCCTTTTGCGCATATTCTGCTTCTTCATCTGAAGTGAAGGATGACTTGGTTGGCATCGTGAGGGATGCCTCTGCACACAATGTGTGCCACGGGTTGGTACATGCATTACGATTATTCTCTGTTTGTTCAGATTTAAAAGATCCACCAGACAAGTACGCCAAAATAAAATCTTCATTAATGCACCACTCGCCCACACTCGGTACATTATTATTGTTCTTGACTGGACCCATTACATTGAAGTTAAACTCCCATGGACAATTTCCTTCAGGGTCTAGCTTGACGTCTGCCTCATTACCGCTATCAATATCTTCTTTCTCTTGTGATTCTGAGTAGAAGACCGAATCTGTGTGGAAGTTTTCCACTCCTCTGAAAGGGTATTTTTCTGCAATCAAGGTTCAAACTTCGCCTTCATCATTGACATACTTCATAACCTGATGTAGGGTGGATGGGACAATGCGATTTGCATGAATCCATGGTCGTCCCAACAATAGATTATAGGATGTGTCTGCATCTATGATGTAACAAGTCACTTCGGACTTGAGATCTCCGATCTGACATCTGAGTTGGATCTTTCCCAGGGGCCGAGTGCTGTTAGCGTTGAATCCGAAGATGGTAGTTTGAGTAGCATTCAACCGATGCATAGGAATGCCTAAGACTTGCATGACTCTGTAAGGCATGATGCTGAGTGCCGAGCCCGGGTCAACCTGAACACGGCTGATTTCTGATGAGCCTATGTATCCTGTATAGTACAAGGGTCTGTCATGTTTGTGCTTCACTTGCATGTCGTCTTGAGTGAATGATATGCAGGGTAGACTTCTTGCTGCTTGTGAGCATTACATGCAAGACTGGTCTTCAGATGTTTCAGGAATCGGAGTGACTTGAGTGATAAAGCTCTCTGTGTTCTTTAAGGCTTCGATTAGAGCTTCCTTGGTAGTTTTGGACAACCTCAAGAGTTCATATAGAGTAATCCTGGCCGGTATATTGGCCAGCTGGGCCATGACATTGAATTGGAAGGGAGCGCTCGACTCCCCAAGATCCTGGTGAAGATTTTTGTTGAACTGGAGCTCCTTTTGTTTCCCTTTATCGACCGCCTTCTTTGGTACAGAACCCCCAGCATCTTAGGGTTGTTCTTCAGCTTCTTGAGCATTCTGGTAATAGTCTCTCAAGTAAGCCTTTCCTGACCGAGTGCCAGGGTTGCCTCCTGGGTATGCCGCCAGGACAATCCTCTCTTCTTCTGAATCGGTAAGAGGTTTGAGGTGGTTATCGCTGTCAGTAACGGAGGGGCTAATCATGTTGGATGACTTAGCCTCACCTCCCTTCTTTTTGGACGTGGTTTTCGTCCATTGTTGATCTTTGACTAGGTCGGGATGGACCCACATGATCTCTCCTTTTGAGGTAGTGAGGGGCACTAACCCCCTGTCCTTCTGACCACGTAAGTTGGTGTTTTTCAAGTGCATTTCCCCCTTACGGATGGGAATGACGCCATCTACAGCAGCTACAGGGAGGAAGTCACCGAACTAGACCGCAATCAAGTTAGTGGACACAGTCTTCTGTTCTGGCTTCAGGGTAAGTACGTTAGCGTTCACCAAATTTTGTAAGATGTCTTTAAACACATAACATTTTCTGGTAGGATGTCCCAAGAACCTATGATAGCGACTGTAGTTGGGGTCGTCTACTTTCCCTGCTTCATCTGGTTTTCTGATCTCAGGGAGCTGTAATTTGTTGTTCTTCCTAAGTAGTTGGAACAGAGTGTCCACATGCTCTTCTTTGAACGAGTATTGCTTAGGCGCTCTTTGTTGGTTTGGTGCTTTGCCTTGCTTCCCAGATGGCACGTGTGCATCAGTATCAGTAGCTAACGTCTCCTTCCCCTTGGAACACGACGTATTGTTCTGGTTACACTGTTGTTGTGGTTTGGGTTGAGTAACTTCTTTAGCCTTGACCCGAGCAACAATCTCTTCGGCTTGTTCTCCTTACGAAACAAATTATCTCAAGGAGCGATATTCTGCCACTCCCATCTGAGCGAGGAGCTGTGTCTGCAAGTTATGCCTGCAAGTTTCAACTAAGGTTGATTGGGTCATACCTGACGGGCATCGCAAAGCCATGCTGCAGAATCTTTCTACATAAGTTTTGATGGACTCTCCTTTCCTTTGTTTGGTGGCGAGAAGAGTCGGGACCAAAACTTCCGTATCATCTTCGAAGAACCTAGCCAAGAAGAGCCTTTCCAAGTCTACCCATTTCTGAATAGATCCAGGAGGCAGTTTCATAAACCATTCAAAGGCAACTCCTTTAAGCGTACCGATAAACAAACGGGTCAAGATGGCGTCGTTCACTACTACATCTCCAGTCTGTGACTTGAAATAGTAGATGTGCTAGTTCGGTGTCCCTGTACCATCAAAAGTTTGTAATGTCGGAGCCTTAAACTTTGGCGGATAGGGAGCTGTATCCCATTCAACAGGATAAGGCCGTATCACCCCTTCTTCGCGAAGCTCACTTCTGTTAGCTATTGCGTTAAGGCGGGCTTCTAGCTCATCTACTTTAGTTGACTGAGGATTCAGTTCTCTCTCCATCTCCTTCTCATTTTCGGAAGAAGATTCTATGTTTTGAGTTTTGTGATCTGAATGCTCATGTGCTTTTTGTTTCCCCTTGGAGGTTGTCCTCCGGGAAGATTCAGGTTTTTGGCCTTTTTCTGCAAGGAGCTGGGCCAACATATCCTTCATTTGGAGAAGGGTTTCTGTTGTGCCTGGAGCATGACATGATGTCCGTCCACTCTTTTGGCTAAGTCTTCAGGATTTCCAGTCATATAAACAGAAGTCTCTCGTGCCACTACGGAGCTTGAAGATTGAGATTCGGTAATTGCTGAATATTCATCATCAGAAATATACCCCTTGGTCAACTTTTGATAATCGACTGAGCGGATAGCTCTTGTTCGAGTCTGAGTATGCTGGTATACTCCTTCAAATTCGTCACAAATTTCCCTCTGCGTTGAGGTCACGAAAGTCAATGCATATTCGGACCTTACCATTCTTCTTGGGAACTAGAACAATGTTGGCTACCCAGTCTGGGTGTTGTTCCTCTCTGACAAAACCCGAGTCTATAAGCTTTTTAACTTCGGACTCAATTGCTTCCATGATCTCTGGACGAACTCGGCGTTGTTGTTGTTTAACGGGCTTAACATTCGGATCGATGTTAAGCCGATGCATGGCAACTTTTGGGTCAAGGCCAGGCATGTCTTCATAGTTCCAAGCAAAGACATTTATATATTCTCGGATAAGAGATATAAGATCTTCTTTCTCAGATGATGATAAATTTTCAGCTATGAAGATGGGCTTAGGGTCATGTTCATCTCCCATGTTAACCTGGATCACTTTATCTTCAGTGGGCGGTTCACGTTGTTCGAAACACATATCCCATAAGATGTTAAGATGTTTAATCCAATGGTCATCGGTTGATTCTATTAAACCTTCATCACCCTCTGTGTCTTCATCTGTATGACTGGCTGAAGCCATATTCACGGTTAAACTTTTAAAGAAGGGTCCAGTACTGATGTCAGATTCCCATGAAGAAGTTCCGGATGAATGGTCCTGACACAAATTACTGATTTCATTTTCAGAAACAGAGGGAGTAGTGACATAACCCAAGCCTCTTCCGGTTTTTTGATAATAATCCGGGGGTTTTCCTTCGGGGTTAGAGACATTTGAATTGGTGTTCACCTTCCTTTCCCGAAGTTTAAGCCCTGTTTTTCATTAAAGTTATACCCCATTCGTTTCATTAAGTGTATAGAATTGGGTTCATGGTAATGGAATTGAGGAACTATGTCATCTTCCTCTTAACTTCCTCGTTTGAGTTGTTCGGGTTTAACTTTACCAAAATTGATCGGCCTCTGCCCTTTCCTTTTGGACGGGACTTTGAAAAAAGCCTTTTGCACATCTTCTGCTTCTTCATCTGAAGTGAAGGATGACTTGGTTGGCATCATGAGGGATGCCTCTGCACACAATGTGTGCCACGGGTTGGTACATGCATTACGATTATTCTCTGTTTGTTCAAAGATCCACCAGACAAGTACGCCAAAATAAAATCTTCATTAATGCACCACTCGCCCTCACTCGGTACATTATTATTGTTCTCGACTGGACCCATTACATTTAAGTTAAACTCCCATGGACAATTTCCTTTAGGGTCTGGCTCGACGTCTGCCTCATTACCGCTGTCAATATCTTCTTTCTCTTGTGATTCCGAGTAGAAGACCGAATCTGTGTGGAAGTTTTCCACTCCTCTGAAAGGGTATTTTTTTGCAATCAAGGTTCGAACTTCGCCTTCATCATTGACATACTTCATAACCTGATGTAGGGTGGATGGGACAATGCGATTTGCATGAATCCATGGTCGTCCCAACAATAGATTGTAGGATGTGTCCGCATCTATGATGTAACAAGTCAATTCGGACTTGAGATCTCCGATCTGACATCTGAGTTTGATCTTTCCTAGGGGCCGAGTGCTGTTAGCGTTGAATCCGAAGATGGTAGTTTGAGTAGCATTCAACCGATGCATAGGAATCCCTAAGACTTGCATGACTCTGTAAGGCATGCTGCTGAGTGCCGAGCCCGGGTCAACCTGAACACGGCTGATTTCTGATGAGCCTATGTATCCTGTATAGTACAAGGGTCTGTCATGTTTGTGCTTCACTTGCATGTCCTCTTGAGTGAATGATATGCAGGGTAGACTTCTTGCTGCTTGTGAGTATTACATGCAAGACTGGTCTTCAGATGTTTCAGGAATCAGAGTGACTTGAGTGATAAAGCTCTCCGTGTTCTTTAAGGCTTTGATTAGAGCTTCCTTGGTAGTTTTGGATAACCTCAAGAGTTCATATAGAGTAATCCTGGCCGGTATGTTGGCCAGCTGGGCCATGACATTGAATTGGAAGGGAGCGCTCGACTCCCTAAGATCCTGGTGAAGATTTTTGTTGAACTGGAGCTCCTTTTGTTTTCCTTTATCGACTGGCTTCTTTGGTACAGAACCCCTAGCATCTTAGGGCTGTTCTTCAGCTTCTTGAGCATTCTGGTAATAGTCTCTCAAGTAAGCCTTTCCTGACCGAGTGCCAGGGTTGCCTCCTGGGTATGCCGCCTGGGCAATCCTCTCTTCTTCTGAATCGGTAAGAGGTTTGAGGTGGTTATCGCTCTCAGTAACGGAGGGGCTAATCATGTTGGATGACTTAGCCTCGCCTCCCTTCTTTTTGGACGTGGTTTTCGTCCATTGTTGATCTTCGACTAGGTCAGGATGGACCCACATGATCTCTCCTTTTGAGGTAGTGAGGGGAACTAACCTCCTGTCCTTCTGACCATGTAAGTCGGTGTTTTTCAGGTACATTTCCCCCTTACGGATGGGAATGACGCCATTTGCAGCAGCTACAGGGAGGAAGTCACCGAACTGGACCGCAATCAAGTTAGTGGACACAGTCTTCTGCTCTTGCTTCAGGGTAAGTACGTTAGCGTTCACCAAATTTTGTAAGATGTCTTTGAACACATAACATTTTCTGGTAGGATGTCCCAAGAACCTATGATAGCGATAGTAGTTGGGGTCGTCTACTTTCCCTGCTTCATCTGGTTTTCTGATCTCGGAGAGCTGCAATTTGTTGTTCTTCCAAAGTAGTTGGAACAGAGTGTCCACATGCTCTTCTTTGAACAAGTATTGCTTAGGCGCTCTTTATTGGTTTGGTGCTTTGCCTTGTTTCCCAGATGGCGCGTGTGCATCAGTATGAGCAGCAAACGTCTCCTTCCCCTTGGAATGTGGCACATTGTTCTGGTTGCGTTGCTATTGTGGTTTGGGTTGAGAAACTTCTTTAGCCTTGACCCGAGCAACAATCTCTTCAGCTTGTTCTCCTTGTGAAAATAATTGTCTCAAGGAGTGACATTCTGCCACTCCCATCCGAGCGAGGAGCTAGGTCTGCAAGTTGTGCCTGTAAGTTTCAACTAAGGTTGATTGGGTCATACTTGACGGGCATCGCAAAGCCATGCTGCGGAATCTTTCTACATAAGTTTTGATGGACTCTCCTTTCCTTTGTTTGGTGGCGAGAAGAGTCGGGACCGAAACTTTCGTATCATCTTCAAAGAACCTGGCCAAGAAGAGCCTTTCCAAGTCTACCCATTTCTGAATAGATCCAGGAGGCAGTTTTATAAACCATTCAAAGGCAACTCCTTTAAGCGTACCGATAAACAAACGGGTCAAGATGGCGTCGTTCGCTACTACATCTCCAGTCTGTGACTTGAAATAGTAGATGTGCTAGTTCGGTGACCCTGTACCATCAAAAGGTTGTAAAGTCGGAGCCTTAAACTTTGGCGGATAGGGAGCTGTATCCCATTCAGCAGGATAAGGCCGTATCACCCCTTCTTCGCGAAGCTCACTTCTGTTAGCTATTGCGTTAAGGCGGGCTTCTAGCTCATCTACTTTAGTTGACTGAGGATTTAGTTCTCTCTCCATCTCCTTCTCATTTTCGGAAGAAGATTCTATGTTTTGAGTTTCGTGATCTGAATGCTCATGTGCTTTTTGTTTCCCCTTGGAGGTTGTCCTCCGGGAAGATTTAAGTTTTTAGCCTTTTTCAGCAAGGAGCTGGGCCAACATATCCTTCATTTGGAGAAGGGTTTCCTGTTGTGCCTGGAGCATGACATGATGTTCATCCACTCTTTTGGCTAAGTCTTCAGGATTTCCAGTCATATAAACAGAAGTCTCTCGTGCCACTACGGAGCTTGAAGATTGAGATTCGGTAATTGCCGAATATTCGTCATCGAAAATAAACCCCTTGGTCAACTTTTGATAATCGACCGAGCGGATAGCTCTTGTTCAAGTCCGAGTATGCTGGTATACTCCTTCAAATTTGTCACAAATTTCTCGAACAGTTAGGGTATGACTTCTTTGCGACTCGTTAGAACTAGGAGGCGATGCTTTCCCTCTGCCGACCAAGTTGATAGTGACCTAAGGATATTCAGCTTCAGAAACCTTCTTTTTCTGATGACGCCATCGCTTGGTAGGTCTTGCGACGTTAGTCAGTCTATCGAACACAGATTTGTGAGGCTCAGGTGTACAATAGTGGCATTCGGAAAGGACTGCTGAAATAAGTCGCTCAAAGTGGCATGAAGGAGCTGCCTGTTATCCTTCTTGAGAGTAATTCTCGCAAATCAGAGATTTGAGAGTGATTCCTCATCGAGCATGAGGGTGAGACTGGTTCTTGTTGAACATGAATCTTGAGCCCATATCGACTCCCCTGAACTTGGCAGACCACATCATGTTCTGAAGACAAAACATGAGGGACGCGTGGTGATTTGTAAACGCCAGGCTTTATCCTGCGTTTAATTGATGAAACAGACCCCTTAGGGTTTTGTTTAGTTTGAACGCACTCTTGTGGTGCGTGTTTATCCTTAGTAGCAATGTGTTTTGGTTGGATAACGCACCCATGAGGACCGTGTTTAAGCTGTATAACCCGAGGTTCATAGTTAGGCTCATTGCCGTGAAGTACGTGTTCCGGAGTAGGAACGCAATGTTTGGGCTGAACTTCAAAAACGCAATCCTCGCGTTGAACCAGGGATTGGTTTTCTCGAAGATGTGCACGTCGGATGGATCTTCTCCGTCTTCGAGCGGCATTCTTCTTGGCTTGTTTCAGAGCCTTTGTAGCAACGTCCTTAGCGTTTATAGAGTTTCACTCTTGTATAGGCCGTTTGTAGCCCGTAGCACGTTGTGTTGAAGTAGACGTGGACTGTTCAGCTGGTTGGACAAGTCCAGCAGAGGCTTAAGTCTACTTGTTCAGACGAGGGGTAATTTGGTGAAGGTCGGCCAAAGGAGAAGGCTTTCTTTGACCTTTCCCTCACACGTCTGGCCTTGGGGCTAAACGATCCAGAGGAAAGAGCTTCCTCGTACT
>BQKN01067538.1:610797-638873 GCA_022839385.1 Asparagus kiusianus | reverse complement strand
CCATCTTTTGTTGGTAGGAAAATTTGCAGTAAAAGAAATGAAAGAAAAATTGATTTGTATTCTTTTAATCTCAGTAACAATTAGATTTTCTGATTACAAAAGAGAGGAGAATGAATTTGATTCTCCCCTTTGTTTAATTCTGGGTTCTTCTTGGTAGCGATGGAGTGCCTCCTTCGAATGATCGCGTCGAATTTGCTCTCCGTTGACGATCTGACCATCTCAATTCACTAGATCAATTGAAGATCTCTTCACGAATTTTACAACTCAGAACAAGCATAAAACTCTATGAACAGAGTTGTTTGAACCGAAAGATCGGTTAATGAGCCAAGTATTTAAATTCTTGATTGCTGAAGAATGCCTCCCAAGCCTAGCCTTTGATCTTGCGTATATCCTCCAAGATCCGATCCCGAACTCTGTTGAGTTTGTTGATATTTATAGGGAGATTAGGGGTGTAACTACCCCCATAATTCGCGCCTAAATATGGGTTTAGTTGCCCATTAACCGAGTGCAATAACCCACTTAAACCACTCCTCAGATCATGGGTGAGAAACGGTTTTCGAAACTGTATGGATCACGTTTGAATGAGTCAGAGCCTTGACTTGCGTTCTGGCATAGATTCTGCATTTGAACGCAGTATCTGGAAGCACGCTCTGTAGCGATATGAAGCTGCGTTTACAACGTTTAGAAGCTGCGTTTGCAGCGATATGATGCTATGTTTGCAGCGATATGAAGCTACGTTTGCAGCGATATGATGCTGTGTTTGCAGCGATATGATGCTGTGTTTGCAGCGATATGAAGCTGTGTTTGCAGCAATATGAAGCTGCGTTGATAGCTGAGGATGCAATGATTGCGTTGCTTTGACTTTTGGAACATAGCAACTTGTGTTTTGACTGTAGGGATGAATTCTACCTCTCGGTTTGAAAAAATCGTTGACTTGTAATCTCTTCTTGATCTATAGGAGAATCCTCTAATTGTAGCCTTCCTTTGTTAACAAGAAAGTCATTTGATTGTAATCCTCTTAGTTGTGACTTGACGGGAACTAGCTATCTATTGTGATTTTTTAGACAACCTACACTCGTACTGTGAGCGGCAACTTGATGGACTTGGAGTACTGTGCTCCTTCCCTTCACGTCACGAGAAGTGGGAAGGCCCATCCCTATACATGGTATAGCAGCTACTAAGTACTCTGGCAAGTTTGGCGAGCTTACTGATCGTAGGCGAGTTCAGCTCTTGATTCGTGCAGGCGAGCCAAGCTTCATGCAGGCGGACTTGGCGACTGCATGGATTTGACCAATCACTCGTACTGTGAGCGGCTACTTGATGAACTTGGAGTACTGTGCTCCTTCCTTTCACGTCGCGGGAGGTGAAAGGGCCCATTCCTGTACGTGGTATAGTGGCTACTAAGTACTCTGGAGAGTTTGGCGAGCTTACCGTTTGTAGGCGAATTCGACTCTTGACTCGTGCAGGCGAGTCAAGTCAGCAGGCGAGTTTATGGTCACGCGAAGTAGGCGAATTTGGTGATTGCATGGCCTTGGCTCGTGCAAGAGAGCCAAGCCCTTGGGTGAGCCTAATTTCTAAGCTGTGCGGGCGGCTTGAATATGCAGGCGAATTTTGTGTTTTATCTGCCAAGGTAATTTTTACCGTCTACATCAATATACAAGTTTTCCTACCTAATTTGTTTTTCTCTCCTTCAAACTTTCCTATGATATCATGCTGAAGTTAGTTACGCTTTTCTCTTAAGCTTTCTTATGCTATTTTTATCTTTTTCTAGTTTGAAACTTTTATTCTTCTCCACTAAATTTTTTTGAACCATTATCATGTAACATATTATTTCTCAGTTTAATTTTTTTAAACCAATGAGGAAAGTATCACATGCATTTAATTATCTGTCAACCTTCATTTTAATTAATAATAGAAGAAATAAGAAAGTTATTATAAATTTTCTTTCCTAAAAATTTTCTTGTTTTTACTTTTTTTTAGAAAATCATTGGTTGTCTTTGTATATCACACTATTTATTTAGATGGTTTTCATAGTATATTTTACAAAAACACTAATTATCAGGCCAAGATGGGCACACAACCTATCTTGCATGAGAAGGGATAGGGGGGTGGGACCCACTTCCTGCTGTGGGTCCCACCCCCTATCCCTCTCATGCGAGATGGGCTACGTGCCATCTTTGCTTGACAAATAGCAGGGCTCAATATTTTATTCTTAGTTTAAACTTTGGATCTATAAATGGATAGTCAGTGCTTAATTTGTGGATGAGGTGCAACAAATCAAAATAGGGATGGAAAATGATAACTGCACTACATCTATACCCTTCCCTTAGTTATCATTAATTACTCTTAATTGTCCTTTATGATGAATGTTGAGCACTGCGGTGGCCAAACAACCAAGCCACGTGCTACGAGAAATCAAATCAAACGAACGTCGAGAGAAGGCTAAACAAACCAAATCAATGCTACAAACACAAACAACCAATTTTAACGTGGTTCGACAAGTTGCCTATGTCTACGGGGCAAGAAGGGGATAGGGTTTTTCACTAATAGAGAAGAAGAGTACAAAGTGAGATTACAAATCACTCAAACTCACAAATTAATATCTCACCAACAAGTCTCTAATTCTCTCTAAACAAAACCCTAACCAATAACTCAGAAAATACCTCTTTTCTGTGCTCCAAATATCCCTAATTTTCTGCTCAATTCTCTCTTCTAATTGTTCCATATATATAGAAATTTTAAAATCATAAACATACTAGGATTTCTAAAACAAGAAACAAAACAGATTAGGATTCCTAATAACCTGTAACCAAAACAGATTTGGATTCATGTTACCAAAACAGATTAGGAATTCCAATAACCTGTTACCAAAATAAATTAGGAAACATATTAGGAACATGCTATTCAATTATTCTCCACCTCGGCGAAGTTTTCTCAAAACTGAGCGGATACCAATACCAACCAAACATCTCACTTGTTGTGTCCAGTATGAAGTGGAACAATTCCACGACAACGGACTCAATCCACAACAAGTCGAGAATCCAAACGAGAATACGAACAAACTCCAAATGACGGTATCAACTCACCAAACCGGTTGCATCATAAATGACTGCCTACGTATCCTCTTGCCCAAGGAATCAAGCCTTCACGTAGTTCATCCAAACGGCCTCCAAAGGCCCTCAATTAAATAGAAAAGTTTAAACTTTTCACTAATATCACCAACGGATCTGCAACTGATACCGCTCCAAATGGCCCCAAACTGAAATAAATCAAACACCTTCACCTGAGGTGAACCAATGGCCGTATCCAAAACATGTCTACCAGCTGCACTCAAATCCAAAACCAAATCATCATCTGCATCCAAATCTAAATGATCTCCAAACTGTGTCACCTCAGCTAGAATCCCAAACGATGTAGTATGATCTAGAGTATGTAGAGTAATCTCCACACAATGTGAAGTAGCATCACCCTCCACCTGCTGTGATATCCTAATGATCAGATCAACACTCTCCACCTATCGAGAGTCAAATATGACATACCTGCTCAGAACAATATCAGAAGCTCCTAACTGATAATCAAACGAACCTCTGAATCCCAAACGTGCAATCAGATCAAATCTCACACTTCGATGTGACCAAAAGCTGGGCAACCAAATATCCGACGCAATCCAAAATCTGAAGCAGCTCCACCAGATCCAAAATCTCTACACGTAGCAGCCTGCAACCTATGACCAAGATGACCTAAATATGTCAAAGCTCCAAAACCAAAACCAATGCTTGATAACCAACGCCGATCCCCCTCCAGTAAGGAACGACCCATCAAAACTATCATCTCATCTCGTCGCCCCAATATTTCCACATCAATAAAGTGTCTCAAACAGCCATGAGCTCGGTAAAAATGCAAGAAAGAACCCCTACCAAAGCTTGAACGACATGTTACCTTTCTGCCAATACACTTCTTCTAATTATTGTTGACTTCTAGGACTTCACACCAATGACTAGAATAATCCCAACTGCGAAAACCAAATACCGATTACCTCCCAATGATGCCTCCTTAGAAGGCCCCCAAATACCTGACTGAACACCACCTAAAAGACCCCTTGATCGATGGATAGAAGTGCCAAACTCTACCTCGGTCTTTTTGCTCATACCAATGTGCTCAAAGGACTTCAATCTGCAGGTCAAAGCACTCCTCAACAAACCATGCATGGCATAACCAATCAAATAACCTAGCCTCAACAAATACCACAGTTAAGCCAAATCCAAAGAAGTCGTCAGCTCTCTATCAAACAACATGCTCTCAATCAAATAATACAAATTATTCCTCCTGACGCCCTTCATCACAATAATGGACCCTAATGTGACCTTCAAACATGAATCGACCAAGGTCACCTTATAGCCTGCTGCCTCCAAAACTCTAAGTGAAATGATCTTATTCAACTGAGGAACGAACCTCACTCCAACCAACTCCTGAATCATTCTGTCACTCATCCTAATCCGAACGGTACTGATAACACCAATAGGACATTCATAATCATTACCCATGAGCATGACCTCCCCTCTTTCCAACTCTTGAAAGCTAGAGAACCAATCCCTCTTAGGGTAAATATGGTAAGAAGCACCCGAATACAACATCCACTTTATAGACTCAGCAACACAAACTAACGGTAGTGCAGATAATGAGTAGCCCGAAGAATCCGAATCTGAATTATTGCCACTAGCCTTCACAACATTCACCTCTGAAGCTTGAATAGCTTTTCCTTTATTCTTCCCGGCTCGATCAACCAACTTTGGGCATTCGGCTTTCTGATGTCCATCATTTTTACAAAAGGTACACTGATTCCTACAAACTCTAAGATGTGCCCCTCTAAACTGCGACCTCCTACCATGGTTTGGACTCTTTACTCTTGTAACCAATGCACCCACTACCGGTGTAGGCATTTAAAATTTCCTATGAGATCCCACATGCAGCTCGAAACGGAGAGTGGACGAATCAAGAAGGGTTATCCAATCGGCCATGGCGCACGCTGGCCAACTCGCGTGTGTCAATTATCTCACGTGCGTTAATCAGGAGATCTCCACTATCATAACCGGGTTTTTTACGCTCACGCAAATAGCGTTTACACCTCACACTCGGTTTTCTAGCTCACCAAAAACTTTACAATCACTCATAATGTAAACACACTAACTACCACCTCAAGTGTTAGTCTCTATCCCGTGTCTCCCTCAAGTGTTAGGAATTACAATCTCTCTCTAGGCATTACTACCTACCCCACTCCTCTTGGGATGACCCCGTCTCTCACCACACACTCCTCTTGGTGTACTAGTGTAATACAAAGTGAACTTCACAATAATAGCTCTCAATACAAATAAATTGTTCTCTACAATGGATGAGAACACAATGCTTAATAAAATGATAATTAAATAATATAAATGTAAAGCTAGATTGAGTTTAGGGAAACATCTCTATAGATAACAAGAGAGAGGGAGAAGAGTAAATGCTCAAACACCAAAGGATGATATCCACTTCTTCTTGTGAAATTCTCTTCACAAACTAAACTCTTAAACAAACACTAAAACAAACTTAAACACTCTTTAAACTTATTTAAAAACTTTCTTGGATGGTTTTTGGTCTGAGGTATGAGGGGTATTTATAGAGACCACAAAACATAAGAAAAACAAAGCAAAAAGACCAAAACCCTAAAACAGGACAAGGCTGGAAAAAACTAGCCGTTACAGCATCAGTCATCTGATAGCTTTCATCAGTCGACTGACGACTTTCATCAGTCGACTGATGAGCTGACTGTTAGAGGTATTTTTTAGCTCATCAGTCGGCTGACGATATTTATTAGTCGGCTGATGGATCATCAGTTGACTGGTCAGTCGACCAAAATGAAACAAAAACTTTTTGTTATTCCAGACGATTTCTTCAGTCGATACATCAGTCGACTGATGTCATCAGTTGACTGACCAGTCAACTGATAACAAGTTATCAGGCTGTTTTGAAACAGAAATCTGATTTTCAAGCTGCCTTTAAAAATAGTAAACAAATTCAGAAAATTATGAAACTTTGGGAAATGATTGTAAACATGATAATACACATATTATAAAAAGTATCTCCCATTTGTAAAATATCATCATTTTGTAAATATGTCCAAAAACATAAAACTAAACATACATGTTTTGACATTTTGACTTAAGCAATATTTTGAAACTTTATAAACTAATTTTATAGACTTGAAGAAAGATATTACTATTGTTGTTAAGTCTATAAACCAAAAACACTATGTTTTACATATTTTGTAATAAACATGATTTCATTAACTAAATAAACTTGATATTGATGAAATCATATATAAGTATACAAACATGAAACAAGTATGTATTTTCTAATTATACTCATTTGTTTCATATTTAAACTTGAAAACTTATAAAACCAAAACATGTATATATAACTATATATATATATATATAACCAAAACGTGTATGTGTGTATATAATTGAGCTTAAAGTACTAACACACATAATATAAAAATCTGAACTAAATTACCCAAGCTTGATCATGATCTTCAATAAGCTCAACTTGGTACACTTGTGGATGAAGCTTGAACTTGGATCTTCAATTTGAATTGCATGGCTTCACTCTACTATTTCCGCCAACCTCTATTAGATATGATTGTTATGTCTTGATTCCATCCATCCTCTAACATATTGTTTATCTAGAATAAATACAAAACACAAACACTAGACAAGCAACATTAGTTGTAAATTGTTTTTTAATCGTCATTAAAATATATCTATAGAGAAGTATAGGGATTGCTCCCCCTATCAAAATACCATATAGAATATATGCAATAAAAGATCATGGCAAATATGTGAGCAAGCATATATGAAAATATGCTAAACACGACTCACATACAACAAGACAATGAGAACACGTATAAATATATCAATATGTAATAGTGTGTCTCAACACAAGCCTAAAAACCATGTATAAAAATAGGTTTATGAAATCAAAAGAAAAAGAACATGAGAATCATGCAAAAAGTTTTCAAATGAAAACAAATCACTCAACTGAAATCATAAATCAAATGAAATTAAAAGTAAACGATATAAGGCAAGAGAGGAAAATATATCAAGCTCTTAAGCTTGTTTCAACCCATATAAACATTTTAGCACCCGCTAAATAAGATTTGGGAATAAACATCCAATAAACCCGGGGGGTTAAATAAACACAAACCTTTCATCAAAATCGAAACTAATAATCATGAAAACAAAAGAATTGATCAAAGAAAATTGTTTTCATATCCAAAAATTTCAAAAACATGTTTTTCAAAACCAAGACATAAAAAAATAAAAATATTAAAAATCTTGCTTTAAAAGGATTTTGGCACCCAAGTATTCTTTGTGTCTGATTGGTTAGGGACATGACCCGTATCATTCAAGCTCAAAGCCCTAGGGTTATGAACCCTCTTAGGCGAATGTGGTGCACGGACACAGTCATAACAAAAATTATTCAAATGACCCTTTCGTTTGCAATAAGTACAATGGAAATGAAGCTTTTGCTTATGTTGACCATACGGTTGTGCACGAGAAACATTTGAAAACATAGATGGACTTTTAAGACTATTTTGCAAATGTGAAATATTTTAAAATAATGTTGGTCTACTTGAAATATTTTGCAATTTAGAAATTTTTCGCAAATCAAAAGAAAACATAGATAAGTGACCAACTCTACCACAAAAATCACAATAATACACAGTAGCATGCTTATGATAAACTTTGTGAGAATGAGCATGTGAATGTGTATGTGTATAAGATGATGAAGCTAGATGGGATACACTAGGAGCTAGTATTCTTATGTTTGTGTGCATCATAGCAAAAGTTAGATAAATAACTTTTTCGACTATAAATAGAGCATTTGTAAACTTTGCTATATATGTGTGCATAATGAGTGGATGATTTTGTATTAGACTTAGCACACATATCCACAAGCTTCTTGTCACGTCCCGCTTCCCAAAATACCGGGGAATCAGAACGTGAACAAGTCTGCGACGTATTAGATTGAGAAGAAATATATACTATCATTTTTTTCTTTTCTTCTCAATCCAATACGCTAAGCGTCAAATATATAAATCTTAATCATAGGTTCCCGATCCCAATAGTAAGAATATAAAGACAACCCAGAATAAGAAATAAACATATCATCAACAGATCATCCCAGACATAAAATATGAGTTCAACATACTCTTACTACAACAACAGTTCAGCTAGGAAATAAGAAATACATAGTCCATAATAAAAGGAAATACTAACAAAATAACCTAATCTGTCACCAACTAAAGAAAAATACTGTAAGAGTGTTCTATCAGCTACTACAGAAAGAAAAACACATCTAGGCTTCAATTTGTTCTTCCACTCCATCGGAAGGACACTCCGGCTGGGCATACACCGGCTCTGCTGCATCCTCAAACGGGACCATTTCGTCCCCTTAGTCTGACGCACACCAGAGAAAACAGGTGTACGTCAGCGTGCATAGCACACGGCAAGATCTCACATGAAAAATGAAACAGTTGAATGACCCATGCTATGACAGTAATAATACCAATGGAAAGACAATGACATATGTAAGTGGAAATCTAATAAATCAAGATGGAATCCTATACTAAACATGATAACATACAACCATACAATAACTGGGTCGAATACTAACCATCCTAAATCTCAATGGTCCATATCTCTCATAGAGTCATCGCTCATATCATCGGATAACTGACTATTCACAAATCCCCTACGTGCATCCAAACCCGCGAAACGGTTCGGTGAGAGGACCACACGCAATCCGATTTCGGCTTGGTACGAACTCAAGCAAAACTCGGGTGACGAAACGATTTTACTAACCAAGTGCGAAACGGTTCACTTGGCCCAACAAACTAACCCCAGTGTGAAATGGTTTACTGGTGCGAGTCTGGAAGATACATCAATAGTCTTATCCGATCACATGAAGCATGTCTTCCCCATCCCAATTCTTCTCGTTTTTCTAAGTCAACTATAATCCTCATTAGAACTCGGGTTCACCACCTAAACTCAGTCAACACACTCACACATATCACTAAGTCTGTTCATGTCGCACAAGACTACTAAATCATGAACTACTAAGGTTCTCAACACATCAACAGATCATGAATATAGTATGGCATGTTAACCATGATTAAGCAGGTTTATGAAGCAGAAATGAGAACTATAATAAATATGAATTGCATAAACAATTACTGCAACATGAATACATACATAAAGGACTTCATCACTAATGGAATATCCAAACTCCTCATACAAAATATCCGTACTTACGTATTTTCTAAAATAATAATATGGTAGAAAGGAAACTAGAAACCGATGTCGTTTTGCACATGAAATGTCATGCTCTACGATGATCAGTCATACTATCATAAATGATAATACACTTTTTCCAAAATTATTCTTTAAAATTATTTTTCATTAAAACTAATTTAAATAAAAAAATATTTATATAATAAAAGTATATTAATTCCTTTTGCATGAAAAGTAATATTTTTCTATTTTATAAATTTTTCTTAATTAATTTCTTTTTGATAAAAAATTTCGTAAATTTCTAATTTTAATACATAACTTGTCATTTCATGTCCGTAATTTCTTAAAATACAATTAACGTTATTAATCTAATTTCCATCGTACGCTCGCAATCATCATTCCATGCAGATATTCAAAATGCATATAACCATAATAATAATTTAACTACATGTAATAATCATACTAACAACAATATTAACCACAAAATAATTTATCTACATCTAATCATCATAATAACACAACATTAACCATTAATTAACAAACAAGGGTAAACACGAGATCTTACCTCGGTGTATTCGTCGAACGTATCGACGTCGACGTGCGAGATTAGATCCGACGTGGGGAGCGTGAATGTCCGACGACGGCTCAGCAGCGGCTCGGGCTGACGGCGACTGTTCGGGGGCAACGACGACTGCTCGGGGGTGGCTCGGCGTGGCAGAGGAGGCGGCGGCGGCTGTTGGCCTACAATGGTAGCGGTCGGAGTAGCTGAGTGTGTCAGAGTTTGGCGAGGGGCTGGACGGCGGACTCGGCGAGCGGCAGGTTGGGTGCAGGCGGTCGACGAGCTCGAGAAGCGGCAGAGAGTTAGCCAAGCACGGGTGGCTGGTCGGAGTGGCTGAGGACGTCGGCTCGGCGGCTCTTGGCGGTGGCCGTAAGGAGCTGGAGGTCGCGAATGGTGGCAGGAGGCGAGTGGGGTCGGGGTTTCGTCGGGGTTGCGGGTGTTGGGTGGCAAAGTCGGAGTTAGGCGAGAGTGGCGGAGGGAACTGCGGTGCAGGCAGTGGTGGCGCGGAATCAGAGGCGGCGGCTGCTGGTCGAAGGAGGGGAGGGCAGAGGAGAGGGGAGCAGGTCGTAGCGGTGGGCACGGCGAAGGCGAACGGCGAGGGCGGGGGTGCGGGTCAAGAGGTCGGCGAGGGTGTGGCTCGGCGATGGGCTGGGCGCTGTCTCAGGTGACGGCGAGAGTGGTCGACGACGATGGAGAACCGGGGCGAGGTGGCTGGCGGTGTAGATGACTAACGGCGTCGGCGGTTTGAGGCTGAAGGCGAGCGAGAGAGGAGAAGGGTGGTGGTCGTGGTCGGGTGTGGGCTGAGGAGTTGGGGAAAACATGGGTTTTTGTAGAGGAGGAAGAGAGAGAACTTATGAGGGGGAGAGAGAGAGAGAGAGAGAGAGAGAGAGAGAGAGAGAGAGAGAGGGAGAGGTGAAGAGGAAGAGGGGATGATGGTGACGGGCGAGGAGAACGTGAGATAGAGGAAAACGTAGGCGTGAAAAATAAGGATGGAAGGGGTTGTATACTGACTATTTATATAGGGTAGGGTTTAGGATTTAAATCAATAAAATAATTAAAATAATTAATTACGGTATTTAAAATTTAAACTAATTACAAAATAATTTTCTATAAATAAAAATGTACCTATTGTGCTAATACAACAGTTGATACGAAATAGTCAAAATATACGCATATTGTACACTTAAACGGGAATAATTAATAATAAAAATATATTTACTTACATTTAAAACCAAATAATTATGGGACAATTACCTATACGATAAAACATACCAGTTGTGCTAATACGACAGTTGATACGCAGTAATTAAAGTAATATCATAATTTACACAAATAATACGTAATCAATAATTCAATATAGTACACGAAATAATTCATAATAGTAACAATAATACAACATATTATTTAAAATACTACGTAATAGTACCGATAATACAGTAGATCAATTTAAGAAATTCTTACCGCACAAAATAAATTTATAATATTAATATCATTTAAATAAATATGAAACTTGGACTTTAAATCATAGAAAAAATCTAGAAAATCGAGAAAATACAAATACTCTTTTAGAAATCATATTTAAATATTTTAAAATACTAGATAATTATTTTAATTATTATCAAAATTTTATGATCCTTACACTTCTTATGATTATTAATGCAAGTTTTTAAAGTTAAATCTAAAGATGAAATGCGTATTAACAAGATTCAAATCTTCATTATTATACACATATACATTTTTATTAGAAGTAGAACATATAGTCATTTATAAATGAAGTAGTATTATTTTTTATGTTCTCTACATCTAATATGATATTATCTCTTTCATAAGTTAAGCTAGAAACATTTGAAATCAAGGAATCATGATCCAAGTTTAATTTTTCATTATTTTCTTTGAGGATAACATTCTCATTAGAAATAGTTTCAAACTTAGATGCTAATAACTCTGATCGGATTTTAATACAACATGCTTGCTTTGTAAATTAATAAAATCTTTATGCAATTTGTTATAGGCATGCAATAACCTCTTAGATGCACAAGCGAGTTCATCACTAGATAAATCATTTTTGGGTTCGGAAATCGTATACCATACTAGCGCAATCACATAGTAGCCTTGTGCATGATGCTCCACTATTACTTGAAGAAGAATCCTCCAAACGACGTCAGATTTGCTCCAAGTTACCATGATGTGCTTCTATGAATTTTCATAAATTGTAAGCACTATCAAAGTGAACAAACTTGTTAGAAAATGATGAATCAAAAGCGTTATGCATAAATTCTAACAAAAGCTTATTCATTGTAAACAATCTTTGATCATTCTTACTCCACTTGGATTTTTCCGAAGTGGGTACAATATAAGCATTATCAATAATATCCCATAAATCAAAATGCTTAGATCTAACAAAAATATTAAATCTACAACACCATTGGTCATAGAGAAAATTATCTATTCTAGGAGCAACATTAGGATCATAGCCTAAACAAGGTGCACAATGCATGTCCATAATATTTATATGTATTTAAGCAAGATAACAATAAATCTATAAACTAGATTAGCACAAAAAGATAATTTGGATCTTTAACTCAAGGTGATTAGACCTTAAATCAAAGAGCACCAAGCTCTGATACCGATTGAAAGCACCCTAATACCTTCAGTCGACTAAACATAAGAAGAGCATAATCCTCTTTAATAGGATGATAAGTCCATAAAGTTGCTCCAATCGCAACACAAATCTTGTCACGTTAATATCAAACACCTCTGACAATCCACTTATCAATCCTCTTCAATAGGATGATAAGTCCACAAAGTTACTCCGATCATAATAAATTCCAGTCAAGTTAACACCAAACCTCCTTCGACCAAATCAACTTATCGACTCTCTTCAATAGAGCGATAGGTCCATAAATTCCGGTCACGTTAACAATACACCTCTGACAAAACCAACTTATCGACTCTTCCCAATAGAGCGATAAGTCCACAAATTTGTCCCGATCGCAATATCTTTCCCGTCAAGTTAACATCACACCTCTGACAACACAATCCACTTACCGACTCTCCTTAATAGAGCGATAGATCCTCAAATTCCAGTAAAGTTAACATCATACCTCTGACAACACAAATCAACTTATCGACTCTTTTCAATAAAACGATAGGTCCATAAAATACTATTAGGTTAACATCACACCTCTAACAGTCAAACCCCCTAATGAACTTGTTAATCCTTTTTCAACAAGAATAGCAAGTTTTCATTGTAAAAAGGACAAAAACCTACGTATTCAACATCGTAGCAGGTTGTTATTAATAACACCGAATTTCATGTCTTACACGCATGGGGGACTTTATCCCAAATCCTAAGTAGGGATAAGCCTACGCCTAACACGCGTTGCCGGTTAGTCTTTATTCGTGAAAATGACAAAGTCTATGTATTCAAAATCATAGCATCAAGTCTAAGAGGGTTTATCTTTTAGCACAACGTTATATGTGAAACGGATTCAAATAATTCACATGCTAGCCCGACTCAAACGGTAGTCGGTAAAGGCTTATCAAATCAGTTGATGGCTAAGGGTTTGCCAAAAATCCTACAGTGTAGGTCCATTAGCTTAATGGATGTGAGCCGAGACTTGAAACAGATAAGCTAAAGACAAGTCCTAAAGACTTAGTAAAAAATGCACGGAAGCCACTTCCATGTCTCAAGTCAAAACGCCAAGGTCAGACCCGCGTTGCAAAAATCACGACGCCGAGGTCACACCCGGGTTCCAAATTTAAAACGCCGAAGTCAGCCCCGCGTCTCAAGTTCAAAACACAGGGGTCCACCCCCGTATTCCAGAAGCAGGATTATGACACATACCTTCACACAGGTCCTACGTGGAAAATCCCTTCAACCAAGATGCCTTCGAAGCGAGTGCAGAGAACAAATCCTTTACCACAAGGAATCAACAGCTCCAAGATCAGAGTTGAGATCCAAAGTATTTCGAAAATTCATCCCAGTCAACCGCGAACTTTCGAAAACTTTGGAGGGGGTTCTATAGGCTGTCTAAAAATCAAAATAGATAGCTGATCCCCATCAAACACTGATGATGGAAGTTACAACCTGACGACTTCCAGAAGGCTACAATTTGAAGACTTTCACGTAGAAGGTTACAATCTGACGACCTTCATAACAACTGATAAAATCTCTAATCAACAACCTTCACAATCAACATCGTGAATTACAATCTGACAACTCTCATATATTCGAGGAGCCAAGACGAAGATCATTCAACAATGGTCTTTACAACGCTCTACAGAAGAGGCTACAAGTCAACTAGCCCTTTCTAAACGCGGAAGTCATCTCCGCGTTCCAATTCTTGAAACGCAGGCGACCCTCGTGTTTCCAAGCTTCAACAAGCAAAACGCAGGCGTCCCCCGCGTTTCCAATCCTCAGCAAACCAAACGCGAGTGGCCCTCGCGTTTTTCAACATCCAGCGAGTGCCCAACTCCGCGTCTCCAGTCTAAAACGCGGAGTTAGGGTCATGAACGCCAACTTGGGCGTTGTTTGACTCATTCAATATGAGCTGAACGGTTCTAAAACCGTTTCCCACGATTGGAGGGCGGTTACACCCGACTTAGGAGTGATTTAAGGGGCAGTTACACCCCCTTAATCCCCTATAAATTAGGGTAAACTCAATTGAGTTCGGGCTGGCTTTTTGGATCTGAGACTTGGCAACAAGGTTGGAACTTCTTGGCTCGGATTGACCCTTCGGCGTGGCAGCAACAGGAGAAATCCTTGGGCAAGCTTTTGAGGAGATCGGCATCATCGTCCAACGAAGATCATCTTCAACTTCGACAACAGAGAACCTTCATCCTTGGCTTATTAACCGATTTTCGGTTCAAATCAACTTTTTACAGAGTTCTTCAAAACTCGTTCAGAGTTCTAAAACTTGCTTTGCAAGTTCTCCACAATGTAAAATCGTGAGGAGAAGATCACATTTCAGTGAATCAAGACATTCGGATCGTCAACGGAGAGCAAACTCGATGCGAGCATTCGAGGGAGGCACTCCATCGCCACCGTGAAGAACCCAGTTTTAAACAAAGGGGAGAATTCAAATCATTCTCTTCTCTTTTGTAATTGGAATCCAATTGTAATTAAGATTAAAGGAATACAAGTCAATTTTCTTTCATTCTTCTTATTACAAATTTCCCATAAACACCACCTAGCCAAACGCCAGTTTAAAGCCGCAGGCTGCGTCATGAAAACTCGGATGGGATTAATCCGGGAAATGACATGGATGGTCTGGCCCACCAAGTAGTGTTACATCTTTTGGATGGCGAACACTAAAGCCAAACATTCCTTTTCAACCATCGGGTATCGCTGTTCGGCGCCTTGTAGGGTTCTACTTAAGTAGTAGATGCCCTGCTCGTGGCCAGCGTCGTCATTTTGTGCCAAGAGGGCGCCTAGAGAATGCTCCATAGCCCTGAACTAGATGAGAAATGACTTTCCTAAGATTGGAGCCGCCAGGATGGGCGGGTTCGAGAGGTAAGCTTTGATCTCCTCAAAGGCCCGTTGGCAGGGCTCATCCCACACGAAGGAAGTGTCTTTCTTCATTAGTTTGGAGAAGGGTTGACATTTGCCCGAAAGATTCGAGATGAACCTCCGGATGTAAGCCAATCGTCCCTGAAGACCCCTTAGTTCTTTAAGATTTCGGGGTGGGTGAAGCTCTTGAATAGCTTGTACTTTGTCTGGTTCAATCCGGATTCCTTTCGTAGTAGCGAAGAAACTAAGGAATTTACTGCTAGACATCCCTAAGAATGACTTTGTAGGGTTCATCTTGAGTTGATGAGTCCTCATGAGTTCAAACATCACCCTCAAGTCTTGGAGGTGGTCTTCATTACAGCGACTCTTCACGACCAGGTCGTCCACGAAGAATTCGACTGTCTTCCATAGGTAATCTCGAAAGATCATGCTCATGGCACGTTGGTAGGTTGCGCCAGGGTTTTTGAGTCCGAAGGGCATAACGGTGTAACTGTACACCCCCATAAGAGTCCTGAATGAAGTGTGTTTTTCATCCTCGGGGTGCATTTTGATTTGATTGTACCCTAAGAACCCATCCATGAAGGATATCCTCTTAAACCCACACGTGTTATCAATGATGACGTCAGTGATGGGTAAAGAAAACTCATCTTTAGGGCATGCAGCATTGAGATCCCTGAAGTCAATGCAGATGTGAATCTATCCGTTCGTCTTCAGGACTGGAACAATATTAGCTACCCAGTCAGGGTGTTGTTCTTCTCTGATGAAGCCGGATTCGATCAGCTTCTTCACTTCGGCCTCGATCGCTTCCATGATTTGTGGACGGAATCGCCTTTGCTGCTGTTTGACTGGTTTGGCGTCTGAGCTGATGTTGAGGCGATGCATGGTGACCTGTAGATCGAGGCCAGGTATATCCTCATAATTCCATGTGAAGACGTCAATGTATTCCCGTACGAGGGCAATGAGTTCTTCTTTCTCCTGAGAGGGGAGACTACCGCTGATGAATATGAGCTTGGGGTTAGTCTCATCGCCCATGTTCACTTGGAGGATTTCGTCTTTGATCGATGGTTCACGTAGCTCGAAGCGACTATTCCACTAAGCGTTGACGTGTCGGTCCCATGTCTCGTCATAAAGCGGGACCTGTCCGTCCCCTGCCATTTTGGCGGGATCAATTGCGGCCATGTTGACTGTAAGGCTGTCGAACAAGTCTCTTACGCTGACGTCTGAGTCCCATGCTGAGGTTGCCAAAGATTGATCCCTCGAACGCGCATAGTCAGAATCCTCGTTGACGTAATAGAATAGATCCGAAGATGAAGAGGAATAGCCCAAACCTCTCCGAGTCTTGTTGAAGTAATTCGAGGGTTTGCCCTTAGGTATGTAAGCAGGTCGGATGACCGTCTTACGTCCCCGGCCATAATTTAGACTCTCTGGGCGAGTGAGATCATACGCCATGTTGCTCATCATGCGCTTCGCGATTTGACTGTACTACGAAAATTGAGGCGTGGGGTCCTCATCTTCAGATTCGTCCCACAATGTGCGCAAAGGGTGATCGATTCGTCCGAAGATAATATCCTTCTGATAATTATTCCGGGCCGGTACGATAAGTACAGCTTGTGATGACTTGATCGGCCGTGTATTCGTGACATACGACGAACACACAGGCAAGTGCAGGGAGCGATCGTTACAGAGTTTTGACACTAGGTTATTAGGCGCATCATCCTCGGATGTGGAGCAAGACGACAAATAAGCAAAGTTAGACTTCTCATTCATGATAATCTCCTCCGCCTGAACAGCGTTGGTTACATTGTGACTTTTGTAACCGATTATAGTTGACTCGAAGTCATTCAGGACTAGGCCATCGCCGTACTCGGGCTCGCTATCTGCCTCGTTGCCACTCTCCGGTTCTTCGACCGGTGGCTCATCGGGGTCTTGGTACAGCAGAGAGTCTGTGAAGTAGTTCTCGACGCCCTTGAAGGGTTGTTTGTCGGCTACTACTGTCTTCACGCGATCATAGTCGTCCACGTATTTTAAGCATTGATGCAAGGTGGATGAGACTATCCGGTTACTGTGGATCCACGGTCGTCCCAAGAGCATATTGTAGGATGGTTCGGCGTTGATGACATAACAGGTTACCTTTGTCTTCATGTCGCCTATTCGGCACTTCAGGTGTATTTTGCCAAGTGGTCGTGTTCCTGTGGCGTTGAAACCGAAGATAGTCGTGGTAGTTGTGGACAGACGCTTTGAGGGCACCCCCAAGTGTTTGATCAGTTTAAGAGGTATGATGCTTAACGCCGACCCTGGGTCGACTTGAATACGATCTACTTTCGAGGAACCGACGTACCCCGTGAAGTACAGTGGTCGTTCATGGGAGGTGCTTTTGATGAGCATGTCCTCAGGAGTGAATGTAATACAAGGGACGCGCCTCT
This sequence comes from Asparagus kiusianus, assembly GCA_022839385.1. Lineage (NCBI taxonomy): Eukaryota > Viridiplantae > Streptophyta > Magnoliopsida > Asparagales > Asparagaceae > Asparagus > Asparagus kiusianus. Next base: position 621,050 of record BQKN01067538.1, on the reverse strand, counting down.
CGGTGGTCTGGCAGCACATCGCACATTCTTGTTCCGTATATTCTCCACTCGAGAAGTAGGTGGCGAAGACCTCTTAGTCAGCCAATGCTTCCTGTAGGGCTTCCCGGGTAAGCCTGGATAGCCGCAGGAGGTCATACATGGTAATTCGCACGGGGATGCTTTTTAGCTGCGTGAGTACGTTGAAACAGAAAGGTAGATTACTCGAGCTTGGTTTATCGATGCCCGGGAGGACCGCTGTAGCTGGCCTTGCGGAAGGCCCTGCAGGGTCTTCCGCTCTCGCGGGATACTCTTTGGTAAATTCCTTCCCTGCTCTAGTGGCAAGGACGGTGGTTTCCTCCTCGGAATCGGTGGGGGCGGTCATTGTTGTTTTATCTCCATTCGGGATGGCGGAGATGATGTTGCAAGGTTTTCCCTCAACCTGTTTCGAGGTCTTTGAGGTCCATTGCTCGTCATTGAGGAGATCCGGATGGACCCACATCACTTGACCCGATGGCAGAATCTGGGGAACTAAACCTTACCCTCGTTGGTTGTGAGGGTCGTCATTAGTGATTTTCAAAACTGCCTTGGGGATAGGGATTATCCCTGCTGGAGCCTGGACCTCCGGGAGACCCATCCCAAAGCTCAAGGTGACCATATTCGTGGTCACCTTCTTTTGAACCTTCTCCTTCTTTAGGACTCCCGCATCGTAGAGGGCTTGGAGCTTATCCTTGAGGACGTAACATTTAGAGGTGTGGTGGCCGAGAAATCTATGATATGCACAGTAACTCGGGTCATTGGTTTTGTTTGCCTCCTCGGGCTTTGTGACCTCTGGTAGTTTAATCCGATCGCTCTTGAGTAGAGTATCTAATGTCGCTACTACCTGGTCTTCTTTGAAATCATATTGTCGTGAGGGGCGCTGCTCGAATTGCCTGGGTTTCAGTCTCTGGGCTGTTTTGGGTGCCGGGGTAGAATCGACGGCCATGATCTCTTTTCCTCTTGTGCGAGGAGGATTCTTTGGCACGGTCGGCTCCACGGCCCCCTTCTTGGGCTGTGGCTCCTCGGCCTCTAACCTTTTGATCATGTTTTTAACTTGCTCGCCCTGACGAACAAGTTCTTTCCAGGTTCGAGTTTTCACCGTGCCAACCTTAGATAGAATATGGATCGAGAGATTATTGCGGCACATCTCGATCAGCATGGGTTCGGAAACCTGGTCCCGATAGTGGACCGATCGGTTCCTAAATCTCTTCGCAAAGTCGTTGACCGACTCTGATTTTCGTTGCTTTTCAGCGAGGAGGGTAGCCATCGACACCTCCGTATCGTCATCGAAGAAGCGGGCTAGGAAGAGTCTTTCCGTGTCGGCTCACGACTTGATAGAGCCGGGATCTAATTTGCGGAACCATTCAAAGGCCACCCCTTTGAAGGTACCGATGAACAATCGGGTGAGGATGGCGTCGTTCCCTGTAAGGAAACTAGTTTGCACCATAAAATAGTAAATGTGCTGCGAGGGCGAGCCCTTGCCGTCAAACTGTACCAAGCTAATCGACTTGAACTTTGCTGGGTATGGAACCGTATCCCATTCAACAGGATAGGGTCAGACCACCCCCAGCTTGTTCATGTTCTGCTGGAGTTTCAAAGCGTTGAGTTAGCTTTGGAACTCGTCAAATCTCTTGTCGCTGGTGCTACCCCCAGTATGCGACGTTCCTAGCGATGTTTTGGATGAGTAATCGGATTGTAGGTCGATATTATCCTCCGCTTCAGTCACCGAACGATGGGGAGGTATCCATTCTTTACCCCCTGCCTGTCACGGTAGGGGATGCTGGGTTCTTTTCTTCTTCTTCTTCTTGTTCAGAAGCTGTTCCAACATTTCTCTTAGGGAGTCTATGGTCACCTGTTGCTCTCCAAACCTTTGGGCTACTGCCTGTTCTTGTGTGGGCTCAGCCATGTGTACCCTTGCCAGCGCGTCCTGACTTGAGTGCGATGTTTGGGATGTAGCCGCTGCCGAGTAAATCTCGTCGTCGCTGTCGGAGGGAGGTGTTAAGTTTGAATAATCAAACCCGATGCTCACCCCTATGCGACTACGAGTGCGTCGGTATATACCGTCTCATTCACGTTGGACAAACGGAGGATTAGGTCCCAGGAAGGAGTCCGAATCTGAAAAACCAGAAAGCACTGCCTTACCCCTATCCGTCATGTTGATTGTAGCGAACGGGAGTTCCATATCGTCGGCGGTGCGCATTCTTTGGTGACGACACCTTCGGTGAGAAATCTTCGGTCGAGAAGGCCGCTGAGAGAGCCTTTCGAACACCGAAGGTTTCGCCATTTTTATGCATCGGCAGTCAGCGAGTACTGTTTGGATAAGCCTTTCGCGGTGGAACTGAGGATTCGCCTCATGTATGGTGTATTTGTGAGTTAGGTATCCCCGGAGGTCTTCTGTGGGTGATTGGTGACAACACCCAACGTCAGACGAGTCACCTGGGTGATTGCACCAGAGGGTTTTGGATGCACCCCCTGTTGTGCACTGGGTAGAATGTTTAAGTGTTGGGATTGGGTGAGTTTGCCCCGATAGGCGAGTTCTCGCGATTGGGCGAACTCCGGCATGCAGGCGGAATTCTACCTTTGGCTCGTGCAGGCGGGTTTGTGAGGCATCGCCTGCCACTTTGCCTTTGTGGTCAAGGCCCTTCCACTTGTTGCACTCATCCATCAAAGAGTCATGGCGAGGCTCTCCTGCCTCCGAGGATTCACCTACTCGGATAGGTTTGCTCGTTTGGGGTGGTTTTCTCGCATCAGGGATGTGACCTGAAAAGCGAAGTCCATCCACGCAGGCGGTCTCGTCCCTCCTGGTTAGCGTGCCTGATTTGGAGAGCCTTCCGGTGCTGGGCGAGTTGCCCCTTCGCCTTTCTCTTTTTGAACCTAGGCGATAGTTCAAACCGTCTTATGAAGCGAAGGCTTGGGCCTCCTGTCGGGCCAAGGCCCGATGGTTCCGTTGGCGATCTCTTCGGGAAAGATGAGCGTCCGTATGGCTCATGGCCATATGGTCTGCGCTGGGATAAACCACTATTTTCTCCTGGGGCGGCGTTTGTCAGGGTTGTTTAACGACCCATCTGGTAGGCTTTCGCCCCGTGTTTTCGACCTCTAGCGTGGCCTTGATCGATTTGGAGGTTGTAGGTTCCCCGGACGTAACTCGGATAGAGTCTTCCGGCTCGGAGGCTTTGACCGTTTGAGGTTGGCCCCTATGCGCAACTCTGTGGCGTTTGCGGGATGCGTCGCCACCAGAGGAGGAAGAAGATAAGTACTCCTCGTACTTAGCTTGATCAAACTCGATCTCTAGGGACTCCACAGTCGTCCCGACAGCAACCTCGTCGAACTAAGCTATCACCATTTCGGTTAAGGAAATAGTTTCTCCCACTGTGGTCGCCATATTCTGTAGGTGTGAATTTCTGATCTTCTGAAAATAGGGATTTCATTTGTATTGATAAGAATAGATTATTTCAAATTAATGAATCAAAAATTATAACAGAAGCAGAGGGAATGCCCTCCTTGTTTAACGTGGGGACTTTCGGTAGCTATAGGACGCTTTGCTCGGTTCTCGCACCGAGTCTGCTTCCCTTGGACTATCCGACCGAGGTTGCTAGTGAGCTTCAGTACGCAGTAGAATTACAGATCGATGGAGTTCGAGTCTCCGAGTTTAATGGCGATCAGGGCCCAAAAATTGGGAGAAGATGCTGCAGTGCGAAGATTACGCAAAGAGCTTGTCGTCAACTCTCTTAGGAGTCGAGAGCCAGTGGTTCAGTTGACTGATTGAATTAATCAATCAGCTATGAGCGAACTACTGAACCTCCCTTCCGAAGCCAGGAGAGGTCCTTAAATAGAGGAGAGACGGCGTGGCTGCTCCTTGAATTATGGGACATGACCATGTCTTGGGTTTGTACCGTGAGTGGCTGCTTGATAGGTTCGGAGTACTATACTCCTTCCCTTCACGTTGCGAGGAGTGGGATGGCCCTCCTTGTACGTGGGATAGCGGCTGTCCAACACTCAAATGGGTTTATCCAGCTTGTCGTTTGTAGGCGAATTCAGCTCTTGACTCGTGCAGGTGAGGCAAGTTTCCTGCAGACGGCTCTGGCGGGTGACCGGTCACTTGTACCGTGAGCGGCTACTTGATGGGTTTAGAGTACTGTTCTCCATCCCTTCACATCGTGCAGGTAGCGAAAAGGCCCATCCCTGTATGCAGCATAGCGGCTGTCAAGTACTCTAAGGAGTCCAGTCAGCTTGCCATTTGTAGGCGGATTCAACTCTTGACTCATGTAGGCGAGGCGAGCTTCAACCTTGAACGTGCAGGCGGATTTGAAGACCGCATGGATTTGACTGGTTACAGCCACTTGATGGACTTAGAGTACTGTGCTCCCTCCCCTCATGTTGTGGGAAGTAGGAAGGCCCATCCCTGTATGCGATGTAGCGGCTGTCGGGTACGAATTCGACTCTCGACTCGTGCGGGCGAGTCGAGCGAGCAGGCGAATTCGGATGATCTTGACCCGTGTGGGTGAATCGATCATCGTGGCGAATCCGGATGACTTTGACTCACGTGAGCGAGTTCATGTATGAGTTTGCGGAGGTAATTTTTACCGTCTACACATACCATGTATGACAAAAGTATCTAAATTGTACCCTACTCTCCGGTAATCTAACATAGGAGAAAAACTACATCTGTGTATGTATATATATCACTACATGAAAAAATGATACTTTTGTAATGTATAGCACACTATCGTGTGGAGATAACGTCCTCACTCAATCATTCTGCGGCAATAAGTATATCTCCCTATTCCGGATGATGCATCAAGATGATCGTACAACGGAGCGTAGGCATATCAGCCTAATCTAGAAAACCACGATCATCTTCAAGTATTGGTACAGTCACGGTCTCATTGTAGGAAAACACCTAATACTCCTGGTGTGGTACAGCCGCGGTCTCACTGCGGGAAAACGTCCATCACCGAGCATCCACAACTAATTAACTATGCATTATCATGTGTTATACCAACACTATCAACTCTAAACATGTGATACGACTCAAACAAAACATGTATTCAACACCCGTGCACATATCTTGATGTGCGGATCCACAACTCATGTTCATGACTATCTCGTGTGTAAAATAATCAACAAAAAGTATATTAAATTGCATGTATATCTTTTATTTTAAGCTAATCGGACAACGCTTGTCATAATCCCCTTCAGGATACTCATATGTGTGCTACGACACTATACGTGTGTACTCAAAGCTGTACGTGTATCATCATGCAGCTCACACCCCGCGATCGCATCCAAAATATAAGCAAACAACACTTAGGAAACTCGAAAGAGGCAGACCGGTCGATCACCACAAAGGCACCGGTCGACCGAACCAGGAACGTGCACAAATAGAGATTTACCGGTCGATCGGCCCAAGGGCGCCGGTCGACCGGCCAGAGAAAAAATTTGCTTTCTCAAGTTTTCAGATTTTGTTGATTTATGATATTAAAACTTGTTCAAAATAAAACTTTCTTATTACAAAATATACAACAACACTTAAGTTTTGATAATTACTTACAAAAATAATCTTGAACATGATTCAAACTCTTGGGTTAATCTAATTAGGTTTTAACGACCTAATTAACAAAATTCCTTGCTTAGAACATGATTTTTTAACATGTTTAACATATGCTTGCTTACAAAAACTCATAGATCAGATATAATTTGATTTAAATTTGCTCATATTTTTTATGTTTCAAAAATCTAGGTTTTAAGCATCTAAAATCAACATGTAATCTCAATTAAACATTAAATTAGGGTTTAAACATGATTAGAACCTGATTAACAAGTTAAAAACAAAATTTTAAACAACCCAAATGATCATGATCATGTTTTTATTATAAACAGCAAGAAAAACATGTAGATCTAACATCGGGTTAAGATTTTATATCAAAAATCTACTGTTTATCATGTTAAAATTAGATCTAAGCATCAAAATAACCATCTTACTTCATAAACACATGTTTTAAACTAGGGTAAGGTTTGGATGTAGATGATCTTGCCTTAATCTTATATGAAAGCCTCTAAAATAAACAGCAAGCAATCGACAAGTGCAAACAACCCGTTCTCCCTTCCCACATGTTGATGATCTCACCCTCGTGTCGGTATTATACTTCACAAAGCTCTCAAAATTCATAAGAAAAAGATCTAGGGTTTTAAGGGGAGAGGATAGCTGCTAGGGTTCAGAGATATGATAAAAGAGAGAAAATTTTATGAAAAACATAGGTATTATAGAGGCAAATCCGAAACAAACCTGTTTGACCCGAACCAGAAAACCTTGTCTGACTGGAAAAACCACCTTTGGTATTTTGGTTGTAACTTTCTCATCTAACGTTAGAGTGGGGTGATTTAAGATTTTTTTAGAAATATGTTGAAGAGACGTACAACTTTGCTCTTTTGTTTTTTCTATATTCCAATTGTATCATTATGTAAATAACGTATACTCTTAACTGATTATTTTTACAAATATCAGGCTTGTGTATATAGTGCATGATTTTACTCCTATATTCACATATATACATTGAATTAATCTCAAATAAATTTCTAACATACTCAAACATCAATAAATATTATTTATTATTGTATAACACATTTCAACATATTTTCAAATTCACGGGGTTTTACATCAGTGTCATCATCGAATTTTTTTCGAGAACCAGACTTTCCATGTCGTCCTAGCTGTTGATGCTCCCTGGATTGAGACGTTGATACTAATCGAAGATGGATCTGTGAAGTGTGCTTATGAATGATTAAATTATCAAGGGCTCATTACCAGAGATCTTACCCAAGTGAGATTTGAAGTAGATCAAGTGTTAGGTTGGCAAGCCTCTCCCGTCAAATGGTGTGAAGTTAATTAGGTTGAACTTTGCTGAATATGGAATTGACTCCTACTCCCTCGGTTATGGACACGATATGCCGATCTTCTTCACCTCTTGAGCCGACATCAAGGCGTTGACCTTGTTCTCAAGCTCTTCTATTATTTTATTGTTTCCATCCTCATTTTTCTTTGGAGGACATTGAGGAGGATTAACCGGACCATCCCCAATGTTATTGTTGTTGAGAGGAGTATTAGCAAAAAGGTGTTAATCCACATCTGCGTCGCTATCATCTGCATCATTTTGAGCTTGACGACTAGATTCAGCCCACTAACTTGGCTCCGGTTGTTTGTGAGACTGAGTCTGCAACTCTCTTATTTGCTTCATGGTCAACTCCCTCTCCATCTTCATTTCAGCTTTAAGCTCTTCTTTTTACTTGGTCAGAGCTTCTTGGGTTATTTGGGTCAGCAGGTCCGACGTGATGGTGAACGCCTCTCGAGCTCGCCCAATGCTAGACACCGTGTCATTCGAAGCAACTACAGACTAAGTATCCAATGCTTCATCATTCGAAGACAGACCTTAATTCGTGCATTCTCTGATAGTCCCTGCATCTAGTGGCACTCAATTGGAATCGAGACATTTGCTAGGATATTCTTGGGTTGACTCTTCCTCCTGGGCTAAAGTCAGGATCAGAATCATTTGAATGTCATTTTGACTTTCCTTTATCAGCCATGTTGATGATGACTTCAGGGAGTTCGTTACCTTGGACAGCTGATCTTCTCTCGCAGAAGCATCTTTATTTGGGCTTTGACGCTTTTAGGGAAAGCCTTTGTAATGTCGAGACCCTCTATGGAGCGGTGTTAGGGCAGCTACATTCTGATAATATTTCTCTGATAAGCCTCTCACATGGATAATAAGAGCTTGTTTCTCGGGTATTTATCTTTCGAGATTTGTTACCACCCCCAGTCCGATGATATAGCTCATTGGCATGATAACTGGAGCACCCCATCATTTGGTGGTGTGATTTCTCAGGTGTAACGTTGCCTTTTGATGGACACGCTTTCTTTTAGGGAGGTCAGACCTTGTTAGCATGTTCAGGACTACTCGTTGTTGCCTTTGAATAATCTAAGGCTACGTCAGGAGCCACTCATTAGTAATCACTCCCTTGCGAGTGTGGATTCTTAACAGGCTCCTGGGTTTTGACATGAACCCCCAGGAAAGTGGTGACAAGAATTTTGTTGGGAGGACATGTACGACCCGCAGCCTGAGGAGCCAGTCTATTCGCCAGACCCAAGCATTCTTTCATTGAAACTTTTCCTCGATCTTTGTCCCGAGGACCAAGATGATCCATCATCATAATCTTGAATTTCGATAGGTCAACGATGCCATAAGGCTTTACCGGAGGTACGAAGGAGACCAGAGCAGGAATAGAGGCTGACGGAAGAGGAGAAATAACTGTGGGAGAGACTATTTGGGAGAGACACTTCATTGTGTCTCGGCCATGGCCGAGACACTCTGATGTGTCTCGGCATTAGGTAATAGTTCGGCCATCTTCCAAGTTGATTTTTGTGTGAGTACAGATTTTGGAATCCAGACTCGGCGGGATTTTGACGGTTCTTCACCATCTCTTTCTTCTTCAAATCGTATGCTTTTCGCACAAGGGCATGCATACATACAGCACGTGCGTGGTGCTTTTGGATGTGCTCCTTGAGAGTTGAGCAAGATCTTTGGATGAGAACACATTCTTTCGTCGATGGGTTGGAGGAAAAGACGGAAAATTGCCATTGAGGTGGGTGGATTATTTGACGCTTCCTGGATTCCAAGTCTGCATAGTAACAAACCCCATTGACTTATTCCAAGGCCTTGGAAATTTGACAAGCTTGCAGATTATGTCGCCTCTGACAAGCCCTCTTCGTCAGAGTTTGGGTACTTTGGTTGAACAACTCCTTGACTGGAGAGGAGTTGTAGCGAGCAGAGTTACTTATAGCCTTCATCGATGAATACGCCTCCTTCAAAGACGAGATCTTTTAGCACTTGTAAGGAGAGGAGGATTTTGATGAAGATAAGGAGAAATATTCCTTGAACTTGACTTCGTCGAACTCGTACTCGATCGTCCAATCAACCGAGATCTTGATCTTCGGTTGTGATATGACAGTCTTGGCAGCGAGACTGTTGCCTCCCCTATGGTCGCCAACGTGTTTGCGTAAGAAATTGATTTCATTTAGGAATCCATTACAACTCGTTTATCGAATTACAAGATTCAAAAGAGTGAACCTTTTATAAGACTTCTCGACGCAAAAGAAATTAATAGAAATCTCCTAGAAATATACGCAGGATCGTTTATCGATCGCTGCTTGCGTGAGATCTTTGCCTGTGTCGGGGACTCTTTGATCTGTGGACCATCGAGTATCAGATCTGGTTGATCTAGTTTCGTAGAGGAAACTAGAATTAATATAAATTTCTAATGATGTGAGATAAGTACTCTTCTTAAGATCACAATGACAGTGTGATCTTAAGGAAACTGATGCAGGGGCTGTAGATCTATCGAACTCCTCCTCTTTATGTTGAAGAACTCACCAAGATCTCATCTTTAGATTTAAACTTTGTGTCTCTCCTTTCATTGGGTCAGCAACTCGCCTCCTAGCTCTTAAATTCTAGATTACTCGTGTATAGGTACCCTAGGGGTGTATTTATAGGCTTCAGGTGCCCTGTTTTTAGATAAAAATATGTGATTTGATCATATCCTTAGTTAATAATAGCTTTTCCACATTTAAGGATAACCCCAAGGCAGTTAGGTAGGATTCGGAACCATCAAATCACATAAATCTATCGAAAAACATGTTGCGGGAGGCCTGACTAGTGCAAAACAGTCCAGTGTGCTTCGCACTTGTGCGAAACACTCATGAGTGTTTCGCACAAGGTGAGAAACACCTTTGAGTGTTTCGCACTCTGGGTGCAAAACATGAGGCTGGCTGGGTCGTTTCCCCGTCGTTTCGCCGTTTCACCGTTTCACGCATTTTGTTGACTCATATGCTTCGCCGACTCGCTTCATATGTTTGTTTACTTCTTTACGGTATCGGATGATCCTCTTTAATTCGGATAATCCTCTTTTACTCGGATAATGATGTTCACCGTCTTCTCTTCATCTCGAGCTGTGTGCGGAAAGCTATAGGCAATTTTTGATGCCCACAAGGGCGATTTTGAAAGTTATTAGGGATTTACTACAAAATGCTAGGGGTCTAGAGTAATTGACCCATATTTTACTATGTAAAAAAATAAATGTTTTAGGCTGGTTTCGAAATAAGACCTCTAGTTTTAAGCATTAGGAAACCCTTTACCTTTATCTCTCTCTCTCTCTCTCTCTCTCTCTCTCTCTCTCTCTCTCTCTCT
>BQKN01067538.1:593726-605797 GCA_022839385.1 Asparagus kiusianus | reverse complement strand
ACACAAACAAGCCAAGTGGTACAAGGTGTTGGATTTCAGAATGAATAACAAAGCCATAGGCCTCCACCTCATCCTATTGATCTTAACCTTCGTCAAGTCTCTTTGCTCTCATCAGATTGGTTCACGTAGCTGGCCTCACACTTATTAGCTTTGCTTAGAATGAGGCTACTCATGGGAGAGATGAAACAGCACAGGATTAGCTTTGTTAGTTACTTAGTTATTATTGAAGTTTTAATATCCACGAAAAGCTATGGAGGAATTAATTATTGTTTTTAAAAGGTAAATTGGTCTTGCGGTGCAGTAAAAAACAACTGAAGAGCAAGAAGCGAGTGACAGTTATAGGGATACAAATTATTAGTTACTCTAACTCTCACTACCACATAATTGATCTATTATATCAGTTAAGGTGCAACGGTTTTAACTACTGCGTTAGATATCTATTGTAACGGTTTGTAGTGTCTAATACAACACTTTATGAAAAACATTGCCATAGGCCTATTAATTGTTCCTGGGCTTTGGGAGCTTAAGTTTTTAAAGTCCGTGGCCCTGACCGCTTAAATGAAATATATATATATATATATATATCAAATCCTCACGAAAGTCTCTAAAATCACCATGGCCAAAATTTTCTGCTCCCTGAAATCACAGTGGCCAAGATCATCATATAATCATCAATCTAATCACTAAACTCGTCACCGTTTTCATCTTGGATCTCATCTCCAATCTCCTCTCCGATCTAATCTTCGAGCTTGTTGTCATTCTCGTCGTCGAGCTACTCTCATTGGTTTCGTTGCCGTTTTCAGTCTTCGGATTTTCTCCTTCCCTGTTTTCTTTCCCTCTCTCCCTGCTCTTCGTCGCTATCCCTTTTCATTTCCTGTGCTTTTTCCTGCAAAAATCGAGCCCGGATCTTGTTTACGGGAGCTTTCTAGGGTTTGCTCCACCTATCTCTTCTCACGATATCTGATCAAATCAGGAGGTTTGATCTTTCGTACTGAAGATCGAAAGACCCTTGATTTCAGGTATTTTTTATGCATTTATTTTCTCTAGTTTGTAATTTCCCGAGCTTTTTTGGTGCAAATGAATCCGTTTATTTTTCTAATGCTAATCAATGCACTTGTGCAACTATAATAGTTTAGATGCTAATGCGATAGTTATAAACCGTTGTGTTAGAGCAAATATGTGGTAGTGTCTACTTAGGTTGTAATGATCAAGTAAGATCAAAAGTGGTTATCAATTTTATTTTTCTTTACCTTAGTCTCACATCGCTTAGAATTATAAAACTTCTTCCCCTTTCTCTTGTATAAAAAGATTTCAATGAAATGTATAAGGTTATTAAATTATCTCAAAACTCTATATATTTGTCATGGTGCCAAAGTCGTCTTCTTCATTCTAAAGAGACATGTTCATTCTTCATCGGCCTCAGGGTCATCGAGGGGTTTCTCCATGCTTCCCCTCGGTGGCTTCGACATCAGCTTTGTCATAAGAACTGAACCTCTGCCAGCTCTCCTCAACGGCTCTGCTTCCAGCAACTCGATCGCGGATGCCCACTCTTCGCAAGCATCACTATCATTACAATCTCCATCTTCAACGACTACACCTCACCCTCCTCGACAACCATCACCCCATGGCTGCAGCAGCTCCAATGTCATAGCAATTGTCATTTTAACTCTCCTTACCACAACTGTTCAACATCTCGCTCAGCCATCACAATCGTTGCAACTACGAGAAACACTCGCTATCAGCAAACTGTTGAGCTCAAACCACCCTCTTCCTAATCGCTTTGTCAAACCTCAGCAGTGTGTCGCCATAACCTTATCCTACTGCTACGCCTTCCTACGCCCTCCATTTTCCCCCTGTCGTACTCTGTCACCATTAACACTTAGGGAAATGCACTGCTAACACTCAACTGCAAACCATTCATCCATGCGTACCAAAGTTCGATCAAATCTTCACATTGCTTTCACATTGCAGCCTAATCCCCAGCTCAACTATAACCTGCAAATCACCTACACATGACTATGATGTGCTTGCATGAATGTTTGACTAAATTAATTTGTGAGTTCAACCCTTAGGATAAGCACCACCTTCAAAGCCTTTACCCGGACACCGCTGCATAGGACCTCCACCATGCTCTCTCCCGACCAACAACCCCGATCGCGCTTTCCCTCAGCCAGCACTCCAGGTCAAGGTCTCTCTGGCCAAGCTTTCCTACTCCCTCAAGTCAACCTTCCCTTGCCACCATCCCTGCCAAGCTCTAACCGGCCCTCTCCTCTGTCTACGCTATCATCAAACAGTGACAATCTCATCTTATCATCTCTATCCAAGCTCTCACCGGACAATTATTCCCCCCCCCCCCACCCCCAGCCCCCACCCCCACCCCCACCATTTCTATATAAACCCTCACCGGATAGCACCACAACATTCTCTACCTACAATCAAATCATCATGCGCACTTCTTCTTAGCGAATTGCCTTTTGTACCCAAATACAGTTTGAGAGGGGGTGTTAAATAACATTGACTATCTTGTTTTCCTTTATTTTTAGCATGTTTGGGAGATAACTAAGGGCTTATCCTTCCATTTCTCTTCTTTACCCCCAATTTGGGGGATAAGATTTTAGTTCAATTTTCCACCTCATTCCCTTCTTCTATCCTTCTAAATGGAACTCCCAAACAAAGGTAAACCAAAATTTCCCTTCTCCTTCCTTTCTCTACCTACCATCCAAACAAGCTTAGTCACACATTTTTACGGATAGTAGAACTCTCCTGTTACTCTTGTATATAAAGACCACAATGCAATGAATGAAATTATCGAGTTATCTCAAAACACTTTGTATTTATCAATATCTAGAAAACCATCTTTTTATTTCTTTTGTGAAAAATATTTTAATCCAACTAAATATTTTGAATACAAAGACTACAATCTATCTATACTACTTATAAAAGAGAATATAGATGTAAATACTTTTTTACTTTCCAAAACGTCCTTCAAAGTTCAACTAAATTGCCATATTACACCAAAATCTTATTCAACCTCATGATTCATAATATAAATATTTATTATATTATTATGCATTTATACTCAATTCTCATTCGAATTAAATCTCATCAACATTTTTTCCTTCACTAGCTCATAACCATTCTCCACTACTTCATTCCTTAGTAACTTTTAACTACACCACCATCTCCATTTTATGACATCTAATTAAACTCTCAGTCTCTTCAACCTCCTAAACTTCATTCATTATAACCATCTTATCTACTATTACACTACAAAAGTTCATAATCTTCTTGCTATAAAAAGTATTATACATTCCCGAAAGATCATTGGTTTGTACTTATGATATTATTTACTGAAGATAGGTCTACTATGCCTTCTTTTTTCATGTAGTACGCGTTTGACAGGTGGAAGATTTAATTGCATTATTCAGTAAGGTGATTCCTGTGAGGTTGAAGACCATATACTTGTGATGAAGCTTTTTTTTGAGGTAATGATGAAGTTTCCTCTTTTGACCCATCTTCCGACAGTCTAACTTGTAGAAAACAACGTTAAATTGTTCAAAGTGTTGGCAAATATGAATATTCGGCAGAGGTTTGGTGTCTGCACACCCTGGTATGGCAGAATCAACCCATGTTGTTAGGGGTGTTGTGTCTGCCACACCCAGATGTGGCAGAATCTGCCTTTTTTTAAGAGTGTGGTGCGTGCCACACCCGGGTGTGGCAGACTCGTTTTCAGATTCTCACCATATTTGGGATTGTGTATTGTTATAAGGGCCTGTTCGTTTGCCTTAAAAAAATGGGAAATCAAAGAAATAGAAAACTATTTTTAAGAAAAATAGATTTTTGAATTGTTTGGTTAGCTAAAAAAAAGGAAATCAAAGAAATGGAGATGAGATGAGATGAGTTGTCACATTATTATTGGATGATGTGAGTGATTTTTTAAGAAAACTAGTTTTGATGTTGTTCGGTTGGCCAAAAAAATAAGGAAATGAATTATAAGAAACATATTTCCTGTAGTTTTGTTGTTTTCTTTTGTTTGGTTCATTCTAAAAAATAAGAAATGAAATGAGATGAGATGAGTGTTTTCACAACTTTTTAGAATGAAAACAAAGAAATGAAATGTTAATGAGATGAGGTGAATTGCTATAATATTTTATTCGATGATGTGAGTTATTTGAAATGATGAAAAGAGATGAGTTGAGTGATGTTTGGATGAAAATAATATTTTATTAGATGTGATGGATGAGTGGTTAGATGAAAATAATATTTTATTAGATGTGGTGGATGAGTGGTTAGATGAAAATAATATTTTATTAGATGATGTGGATGAGTTATTGGATGAAAATAATATTTTATTGGATGTTGTGGGTGAGTTTTAGGGATGAAAATGGAAGAAATGGATTATTTTGAGATTTAGTATTGTTTTGAGCACTTTGAGAGGGAGATATTGTGAAAGAGTTGAGAGCTTTGGTTAGGGTTATATTTGAGTAATTTTGTGAGGCATAACCCGTTGTATTTCTCATCCATATAGTGAACTCTCTCCATCCTCTCCCCATGGACGTAGGCAATTCCCGAACCACCTAAATTCCTATATTGGTTTGATTTGTATTGTATTTTGGTGCATTACACTCGTAATTTGGTTTAGTTCTCTTCTCTCATCGCTCACCGACTCGTTTGGTTATCGAGCACGCTTCCACACGACGTGCAACAATAGGTATCAGAGCTCAGATTTTACATCTAGGGTTTTACATTGGGTGGAGGAAGATTCGTTATTTCAAGCTTGATTCTTGGAGTTCTAGGCTTCGATACAGATAGCATTGTGGAGTTGCCGTTGGAGATCACGTTTTCCTCGTGTGGTTAGGAGATCTAGTTGGAATCCTATCTAGGGTTCAGTTGGGTAATTTCTCAACTCTATCAAAGTTTGCTTTATAATTTAAAGTTTGTAAGCATAAGAGAAGAAGTTAGTGAAAGCAGCAAGACGATGGTGAGTACAGTTCAGGTTGGACTTTGAAATACTAAGATTAGTGTTGTGAAGTATGACAGCAAAATCAATTTTGGTTTGTGGATGAGCGACGTATAGAATGCTCTCAATGTTTAAAATTTAGAAGAGACTATCATGGTCCATGAGAGGCCACCAAAATACGATGAGGCGATATGGGACAAGATGAATAGGAATGCTTGTGGGGTGATTAGGTCTTATTTGGAACAAGAGCTGAAATACGATGTGATTGGGGTGACGATACGATGAAGATGTAGGAGATTCTTAACAACAAGTACCTTACGAAGAGTATTAAGAATCGGTTGCACTTGCTGTGGAGATTATTCAGATTCTAGATGTCCAGGGGCACCTCACTTACGGTTCATGTGAACAACTATATAAAGTTGTTCTCAGACTTAGTGAACGTGGATGAGAAAATAACAGATGAGTACGAGGCGATTATCTTATTAGGCTCCTTACTCGATGAGGAGTATGATACCTTCGTATCCACTTTGTTAAACGAGAGATCTTTCATCACCTACAGTATAGTGACTAACGCATTGACGAACTATGATTTGAGCAGAAAGGACAAAGAGACTACCCGGGCTAGCACTTCAGGAGAGGCCTTATCGACAAGAAGTAGAAGTTCATATTCGAGAGGTGGTGATAGGAAAATGCCAAAGTCAAGGGGCCACCACCAGTTAGCAAAGAACCAATGTGCGTTCTGCAAGGAATAAGGATATTGGAAGAGAGATTGCCCAAAGCTTAAGGAGAAGAAGAAGGGCCAGAAGGCCAATGAGGTGAATGTTACGAGAGGTGATGATTCTAATGATTTATGTTTTTCTCTATTGATTACTCTAGAGGTGAACCATATGGATGCATCTGATTGGATGCTTGATTCTAGTGCTACTTATCATGTGACTCCCCGACGAGATTGATTTGCATAATTCTAGAAACTCGATGAGGGCGTGGTAGTCACGAGAAATGATCAATTATGTGGCATTTGTGGGATAGGTACAATCAAGATTTGAATGCATGATGGAGTAATTCATGAATTAAATAAAGTGAGATTTGTTCCTTAGTTGAAGAAGAACCTTGTTTCAGTTGGAGCTTTGGAGGCGAAGGGATTCAAGGTGACATTTGAGAATGTTATAGCGAAGGTTACTAAGGGATCTTTGGTGGTGATGAAGGGAGTCTACAGTAGGAATTTGTATTATCTGAAGGGGAGTACCGAGATTGGCCAGGTAGCTTCAGCTATTTCAGAGGTGGACGCGAGCAGGCTTTCGCACTATAGGTTGGAGCACACAGGTGAAAAGTCACTGCAAGCTTTGTGCAAGCAAAGACTATTGAAGGGAGCCAAGACTGGGAAAATTGAGTTCTGTAAGCATTGTATTATTAGTAAGAAGATGAATATGAAGTTTAGGACAACCATCCATAGGACGAGGGGTATCTTTGACTACATGCACACAGATGTTTGGGGTCCCACCAAGACGGCATCACTTGGTAGTCGATATTGGTTCATCATGTTTGTATATGTCTATTCTAGACGTTGTTAGGTGTACACCATAACGAAGAAGAGTGAAGTCCTAGAGATATTTGTGGAGTGGAAGAAGAAATTAGAACTACAGACTGGGAGAAAGATCAAGATGTTGTGATCCGATAACGGTAGTGAGTATACTTCTGACCTCTTTTAGAAGATATGTTGAGACGAGGGCATAGAGAGGCACTTCACAGTTAGTCACACACCTTAGCAGAATGGAGTGTTAGAAAGGTTGAATCGGTCTTTTCTAGAGAAGGTCCGATGTTTATTGTCGCAGAGTTATTTGGAGAAGATTTTTTGGGCTGATGCACTTTCTTATGCAAGCTACATCATTAATAGGCTGCCTTCATCTACGATTAAGGAGAAAACCCATATGGAAATGTGGCCAGGAGAGCCAGCACATGACTATGATCAGCTCAAAGTATTTGGGTGCCTTGCATTTTATCATGTTAGAACAGATAAATTGGAACCTCGAGCTAGGAAGGCTATATTTGTGGAATTCAAGTGTGGTGTCAAGGGATACAAGCTTTAGGATCTAGTTGATAAGAAGATTGTGCTGAGTAGAGACGTCACATTCGATGAGGCTTCAATCTTGAAGCTTCCCAGCTCTAATCAGGTGGAGAGCGATCTGACATTAGAGACATCACAGTTGGTGGAGATTGATGCAGTTCCACATTATCTAGATGAGACCGTATCCACTAGAGTGCCGACTGAGTTGATGTCAAGTGAGCACGGTGATGATTTGGAGGATATAGGTATAGTTGAGTAGGATCAGGGACCGAC
This sequence comes from Asparagus kiusianus, assembly GCA_022839385.1. NCBI lineage: Eukaryota > Viridiplantae > Streptophyta > Magnoliopsida > Asparagales > Asparagaceae > Asparagus > Asparagus kiusianus. The sequence goes on along the minus strand of BQKN01067538.1, from coordinate 598,499 downwards.
AGCTCAGGTTCAGGATTCTATTACGGTTTGAAGACAGAGGAGAGACATACAGATGCCAACTAGGTATACAGACTGTAAAACCCTAAAATTTTGTGATAATATAATTAATGTGTGATTAATTATAATAAGTAGATATTTGTTATGATAAATATCATTTCATGGTGTATGAGTACACTAACAAGTGTTTTGTGTATAAACAAGTCAGTAAATGAGAAAGAGGCAAATCGAAAACATGCACAAAGGCAAATATCAGGGAGCTAGAAAATTCTAGTCTGGTCGACGTCGCGATTGACCGCAGTCCAGTCAACCGCCACGGTCGACCGCGATACCTACATGTTGTTTTTCCTATTTTAACTTGGTTTTGGGTTTTTGAAGGCTCCTGTTCATTTTCCTTGATATATATATATATCAAATATTCATGAGTTTTTTAGTATTTTGAAACCCTAGCAGCCACCAAACTCCCCTATAAACCCTAATTTAATTTTTGAGAAAGATTTGAAGGATTTTGAGCAGGATTTCTGATTGTTTTGGATTTACAACTTGGAGATCAGCATCTCTCACAATTTAGATCAAGTCAAAGGCAAGTTTCATCTCTACAAATCTCTCCCCCTGTTATAAAATATTTTTAAAGAGTTTTTAATAAGTTTTATAGAGCCTAATTGATTAATTTGTGTAAATAAAAGCAGACCTTTTATATTATATGTATAAAGACTATGTCTTTTCATGTTAAAGAGATTAAGAATAAATTTACAGAAGTGTTTTAAGATCTAAAAATGATTAATAATGTTGTTTATCTGAATTTAGATGATTTGCTATTCGTTTTGAGGTTTCGTGCAAAATTGAGGGTTTAAATATGATTTATTATGCAAATAATCATGTTTTATATATTGAAATTGTTCCCGAAGATGTTAATTTGCTGTTTTCAATGTTTCTTGTAAGTTTCATATTGTACTAAACAAGTTTAAATCACAAGAACACGACACGAACACAAATGTGTAGAAACTTGCACGATTTTTGAAAATATTAGGTTCAGTCGATTGCGCCTAAGCGGCGTTCGACCGTGAACCAGACGGAGGCCTAAGAAGCTTCTGGTTTGTGAGTCGGTCGATCGCCACATGTATGCGGTTGACCGCCAGTCTGGAAATTAGCATGTGTATGTTTTTGACCCACGTTGATGTTTTCGAGAGAGTTTCTCAACCTTGTAATGTTGTATGACGATGTTTAGGAGTTGTTTAACATCTGAGATGCTGGTGAACACTAGATATGGATACGCACATCGAGATATGTGCATGTACATTCGGTTCATGTGATTTGACATGTATTATTGAGATAGTTGATACACGTTGGGTTGATGATAATGAATTAACCTATGAAAATGTTTTGTTTATCAGCTATGGATGCTCAGTGTGGTTGTTTATCCCGTAGTGAGACCTCAGCTATACCACACTTGGAGTATATAATTTTTCTCCCGTAATGAGACCTCGGCGGTACCAAATACTCGAAGATGATCGGTGTGTTTTTCGGGTTAGGCTGATGTGCCTATTCACTGTTGTACGATCATTCGGAAGCATATCCGAAAATAGAAAGATAAAACCTATTATCGTAGAATGACTGAGTAAGGAACTTGAACCCATATGTAAATGTACGAATCTTACAAAAGTATCGTTAGTTCATGTAGCTGGAAGAGGGAGATAAAACCTATTTCCGCAGAGCGATTGAGTAAGAATCATACAAGAGTATTGCTATATGCACGTGGAGATGCACATATATATATATTTACAGTTATAGTTTTGCTCTCATGTTAGATTACCCTTGAGTAGAGTACATCCTTTGATACATGGCATACATGATATGACTCATGGTGATTATGAGTTGGGTGATATTCTCTTATTATTGCGCCACTACTTGAGGATACTTCGAGATGTGATATTGTTTTCTATATGGTTGAGGTTTGGAGTAATTATTTTGTGTGCTATTTTCATTCGTAGAGTTGGAATTGGTATTTAGGGATTCACAATTTGAGACATGGTATATACATGAGGGTTTCCTTGTTTGGATTATTTCGCTCGACGTACTAATTCTCATGTTGTGGATTTCTAAATATCAATCACCATTTAGAGTTATATGAATGATTTTATACTGATATTTACTGACTCTATTTTCTTATATACTACTACGCCTTCTCCTTGGGAGCAGTGGAGATAATCTTGCTAGTGCATTGCCGCTTGTTGTTTTCCCAGCTTTCAGGTAGCGAGTCCGGCGTACGGAGAGTCGTAGGTTGATGGGATTGCATCTTAGATTCCATCTAGATATTATTATATTTGTAGTTTTCTGTAAACTCCACATTTAGTTATTTATTTTTAGACTCTAGACTTGTATTGTATTTTGTAGAGGCTAAATGCCTTAGTGAGATTACATTTAACTCATTGTGTTGAGATTTATTTCAAACTCAGTGATATTTTTATTCTATTTTAGTTGGGCTCATTTATTGATTATTCATATACTTCTTCTGTGTATATCTGATCTTGTACTATTTTTATTATTTGCCTGATTTGTACCATCACCTTTTGTTGACTCTACTAGAGAGATAGTAACTGTGATGGTAAAACATGTCGTAGCATAGTGTTAGTACTTGGCAGGTTTGACAATCCAGATTTTACTTTAGATTGCAGCCTTGCGTAAACCCTGGGGCGTCACATAGATACAGTTGTTACGCATGCACTTCCAGTGAAGAGTGTCCATGAGATGGTTCCTACTACATTCAGAGAGGCCAAACAGAGTTCGGATACTGATCTGTGGTAGGTGGCTATGTAGGAGGAGGTGGAGTCTCTTCATAGGAATGACACGTGGGAGCTTGTCGAGCTTCCAAAAGGATGGAAGGCAATTGGTTGCAAATGGGTGTATATGAAGGAGGACAATGAAGGCACTCCTGTGAGGTTCAAAGCTAGGTTGGTTGCAAATGGATATGCACAGAAGGAATGTATTGATTATAATAAGGTTTTCTCTCCAATGGTAAAGCATTCTTCGATTAGGATTTTGCGAGCTTTGGTGGCACGATAAGGTTTTCTCTCCAATGGTAAAGCATTCTTCATAGTGATCTTGATGAAAAAATCTATATGACTCAGCCATTAGGATTCCGAGCGGTAGGAAATGATAAATTGGTTTGTAGATTGAAGAAATTGTTATACGGTTTGAAGCAATCTCCTCGACAGTGGTATAAGTGATTCGATGGGTTCATGATCGGTCATTCGTATATTAGGAGCTAGTTTGATCCTTGCATGTACTATCGCAAGTTGAATGGAGGTGCGTACATTTATTTATTGCTTTATGTCGATGACATGTTAGTTGCTTGTACTTCCAGATCCGCGATAGATAGATTAAAGATTCAGCTTTCCAGCGAGTTTGAGATGAAGGATTTGGGTGAAGCTAAGCGTATTTTGGGATGGAGATCGGCTAAGACAGAGACAAGGGTAGAATTTGTTTGACACATGTGGCTTATTTGCGGTTCAATGTGAGCATGAAACTGTAGGCGTCTAAAATTACCTATGAGATCCCGCATGCAGCTCGAAACGGAGAGTGGACGAGTCAAGACGGGTTATCCAATCGGCCGTCGTGGATGTCAGCCAGCTCGCGCACGTCGGTCAGCACGCGCATGTCAATCAGCTCGCGTGCGTCGGTCAGCACGTGCACATCAATTAGCTCATACGCGTCGGTCACGCCGTGCGCGTCAGTCAGCTTGCGCGCGTCGGTCAGCCCGCGCACGTCAGTCAGCTCTCGCGCGTCAGCCATCGCGCGCAAGTTAATCAGCTCGCGTGCGTCGGTCAACACCCGCACGTCAATCAGCTCATGCAAGTCGGTCAGTGCGCACGTCAATCAGCCTATGCACGTCAGTCAACGTGCGCAAGTCAATCATCTCACGTGTCAGGCAACCCCTCGGCGAAGCGTACAAGCCGACGAGTCGACCAAATACGCTAAACGATGGAGAATACAGGACCGGGGAAGTCGAAAAACACCAAAAACCGAAAACAGAGAACGAAGAAGCCTCGGAACCCGCGGTGGCGCGGGTCACTAGAGCCCGTCGCGCAGTCCAGACCCCGAAAAGCGTTTTTGACAGTTTTAAAGTGGTTTTTGAGGATTTATCTGTTCTAGGGGTCCCCAACTGTAAGGACCATGAATTTTGATACTAGTTAAAATAGTTTTTTGATATTTTAAAATATTTAATTATTTTTTTAAAAGAGTATTTATATTTTTCTCGAAATTCTATAATTTTCTATGATTTAAAGTTTAAGTTTTATATTTATTTAAATGATTTGAATATTTATAAATTTATTTAATGTAGTAAAATTTTCTAGAAATTATCTATTGTGTTACAGATACTATTATGTATCATTTTGAATAATACGTGGAATTATTATTATTATTACATATATTTTCGTATAATACGTTGTATTATTAATTACGTATTATTTGTACAATTAGTTGTCTTATTTCTACAGTTACACATTATCTGTCATATTAGTATAACGGGTACGTTTTACGGTGTACATAATTGTCCCATAATTATTGGTATAAATGTAAGTAAATATATTTTATTTATTAATTATTTCCGTTTAATTATACAATATGGGTATATTTCGACTATTTCGTATCAACTGTTGTGTTAGCACAACATGTACGTTTTTAATTGTAGATAATTATTTCATAATTAGTTTAATTTTTTAAATATCGTAATTATTTATTTTAATTATTTTTGTTTTAACCCTAACCCTAACC
>BQKN01067538.1:579611-593626 GCA_022839385.1 Asparagus kiusianus | reverse complement strand
TGTGTGTGTGTGTGTGTGTGTGTGTGTGTGTGTGTGTGTGTGTGTGTGTGTGTGTGTGTGTAGGCTGTCTAAAAATCACAATAGATAGCTGATTCCCCATCAAACACCGATGATGAAGGTTACAATCTGACGACTTCTAGAAGGCTACAATTTGAAGACTTTCACGTAGATCGCTGAAGGTTACAATCTGACGATCTTCACGACAACTGATGAAAGCTCTAATCAATAGCCTTCACAATCAACATCAGGAGTTACAATTTGACGACTCTCACATATCAAAGAGCTAAAGATTACAAAACGACGATCTTTGCAACGCTCTGACAGAAACAACTACAAATCGACGGTCTCTTTAAACCAAGACGTGGAAGTCCTCCCCGCGTATCAGCATCAAGACGCACCACGTTCATACCACGAATGCAGCTCAAATGTAGCCTCCAAAAGCTGCAAACGCAGCCTCCATCCGCTGCCAAACGTAGCCTCCATCCGCTGCCAAACGTAGCCTCCATCCACTGCCAAACGCAGCTTCCAAAAGCTACAAACGCAGCTCAGATCTGACTGCCAACGCAGCTCATATTTGGCCGCCAACGCAGCTCCAAAAGCTACAAACGCAGCTCAGATTCGGCTGCCAACGCAGCTCATGTTCGATCGCAAACACAGCTCCAAAAGTTGCCAACGTAGCTTTCATCCGCTGCCAAACGCAGCTTCCAATAAATTGCCAACGCAGCTTCTAGCCGATGCGTCCGAGTTTTCAGACACTGCGTCCAAATTTCCAGATACTGCGTTCGAACGCAGAATTCATGCCAAAACGCGGGTTTTGCGTTTGACTCGTTCGAACACGAGCTGAACGGTTTCAAAACTGTTTCCCACGATATGAGGGGATCATAACTCCACTTAGGAGTGATTTAAGGGGCGGTTACATCCCATTATCCCCATTTAGGAGCGAATTAAGGGGACGGTTACACCCCTTAATCCCCTATAAATAACTAAGAAATCAGCTTAGTTCGGGACTGGCTTTTGGGAGGTTGGCTTTGGGATCCTTCTTCTTAACAGCAAAGAAGAGATCCTTGGCTTGTCTAACCAATTACGGTTAAGATCAAACAAACTCATTCAGAGTTCTAAAACTTGCCACGTAAGTTCTCCACAACGTCAAATCGTGAGGAGGAGGTCACGTTCCAGTGAAACAAGACGTCGGATCATCAACGAGAAGCAAACTCGACGCGAGCATTCGAGGGAGGCACCTCATCGCCACGTGAAGAACCCAGATTTAAACAAAGGGGAGAATCCAGATCATTCTCCTCTCTTTTGTAATCGGAATCCAATTGTAATCGATTTTGAGAGAATACAAATTAATTTTTCTTTCACTGTCTTGTTACTACAAATTTTCCACCAAACAATATGTGTGTGTGTGTGTGTGTGTGTGTAAATGAATACCCGTAACCAAAACCAAAAACCACAGCCGCCTCTCTTTATTTCTCTCTCTTTCTTCTTCTCTCTCACGAAATCACTGAGCTGCCCCCACCCCCTCTCTCGACCCCCTCTCCGACCCCCGTTCGCCCGCACCACCTCCGCAACCTGACTGCCGCCCGACCTCCCATCCACGCCGAGTCGCCACCCCGCTCATCACCGGATCGGACAGACCCGAACCCCAGCCCCCGCCTCCGGCTTCCCTCGTCGGCCTGACCACCCTCTCCAGCACCCTCCTCTCAACTCCGACCACCCCCTACTCGCCGCCTTCCGCCCGTGCGCAGCCTCCTCCTTGCGTCGCTCAGCCCGACGCCGAGACCCCCTGACCCGCGCTGCCTCACTCACCCGAGCACCGCCAACAGCCACCTCTGCCCTTCGCCGCCGACCACTACGCTCGAGCTACTGCTCTGACGATCGCCCCAGCCTCCGATGTCTCCTCCCTGTTCCGCAGCTCCTCCTCTTCCCCGACGAGCATCCACATCTCAGATCCGCTGACAACAACCCCCAGCACCATCCCGTCATTCCTCCTCCGCTGCCCGACGTCGAGACCACCGTGCTTGCTGTCCGACAGCCCCTCCCTCCTCCCCATCGAGATCCCTCGTCACCGCCGCCTGACCGACACCGTCAGTCCTGACCCGCTGCCCCTCGTCGGAGTTCTTCCGACATTACGCTCCACCGCGTCAGATCCGACCAGCGCCGTCAGCGTCGATTCATTCGACACAATCCGAAGCAAGATCCCTCTTGCCTGTTGTCTAGTTAATTTAATTTTTCATCTATGAATTTATTACGTATATGCGTAGATTAGTTTGTGCTGATATGATTTTAATTGTGTAGTTGTTGATAATATCACGGTGAATATATGCTGTGAAATGATGCTATGAATGATGAATAAGTATGTCAAAAATAGTTTATGGTTAATTTTGTGTTGTTTGAAAGGAAGAATATATTTATAGAGTATTTTTAGGATTATTTATAGTGAGGAAAATATTTTAAAAGGGATTATTTCGAGCAAATAATTTATTTTGGATAAGGAGTATTTTTGAATAATTGTTATGATTAAAAGAATATTATTTTAAGAAAAAGAGTATTTTAGATTATTTTATAAAATATCATAGAAATCATTTATAAAATTAAAAGTATTACTGTTTATAAATAATAATAAAATATATTTTAAGAAGGTTATTCTAGAATTTTATAATGAGAGATAATTTTTAAAGGAAATTATTCATGGAATAAATAACTGAGTTTTTGATTTTCGTGTACAAAACATCTGTTAATAATAGTTAATCTTGCATTGTTAATAGTAGTTTTACTCTCGTATGTTTCTTGCATGTGATCACGATCCCTGTTCGCACTTTATGACAATGACACTTAGCTTAACTGTATTTATTATTCCATGTTGAGAATTATGAGAAGTACATGACTATAGTGACCTGTATGACACAGTTAGGATCTAGAACCTCGTATGTAGTTGACCTGGAATTATGAGAATTGGGGTGAGTAGTCTTGGTCCATGTGAGCGGTTGTGATTGTTGATGTATATTCCAGGCTCACGCCGGTGAAGTTTGTGTAGTCACCGGGGTGGGTCTGAGGAGATGAGATTTGTGATCATGGTTGTATTCCTGGCTCGCGCCGGTGAAGTTTGTGTAGTCACCGGGGTGGGTCTGAGGAGTTGAGGTTTGTGATTGTTGATGTATATTCCAGGCTCACGCCGGTGAAGTTTGTGTAGTCACCGGGGTGGGTCTGAGGAGATGAGATATTGTGATTGTTGATGCATATTCCGGGCTCGCACCGGTAAGGTTTGTGTAGTCACCGGGGTGGGCCTGAGGAGCACTGATATTGCGATTGTTGATTATTTGAGATGAGTGATGGGATAGCTAGTTACATGAATTAGATTCTTGGCTAAGTATGATTCTTGTAAGACGTAGATCAGTTGTATTTCTTTCAATACATAGATCGGGGTTAATATTTAATTATTTACAGTTCAAGACATATGGTATATACATGAGGGTTTCCTTGTTTGGATTATTTCGCTTGATGTACTACGTCTCGAGTTGTAGATTTTTAAGTATTAATTCCATCTATTGTATAACCATGTTGCTTGGATGGTTTCTGATCGCTACATGCATGATCTTCTTACTTGGTTGATTTTTGGATTCTTCTGATTATTAGTATTCCAGTTGCATGCCTCTATCGTTATTACTATCATCACATGTTCTATTTCTATTTCTGTTATCGCATTGACCACGCATATATTATTATTACTGTTATTGTATTTTGTTCCTGGCTTGGGGGATCTTGCCGTGTGTTATACACGCTGACGTACTCCTATTTTCTGGGTGTACGTCAAATTTAGGAGACAGACAGCCTTAGTTCGGAATCGTATAGGAGCCAGAGGATTCTCAGCCGAGTGCCTTGCAGAAGGAGTAGAAGAATCAGTTGAAGCGTAGTGGTTTCTTTCGTAGTAGTAGTTGGATATTAAAACTCTTTTTACCGTACTTTACTTTTGTTGATGTTGGATTTAGTATTTTAACAGTATTTTCTTTATGGACTATGTATTTCTTATTTCCTAGTTGGACTATTTTGTAATAAGGGTATGTTGGACCCATATTTTATGTCTGGGATGATTTACTATTGATGATATGTCTATTCCTTATTCTGGGTTGTCTTTATATTCTTGCTATTGTGATTGGGGACCTGTTACTTCGCGTTGTATTTATTTCCAGACGCTTAGTGTATTGGATTGAGAAGAAAAGAAAAAAATAATAGTGTATATTTCTTCTCAATCTAATACGTCGCGGGCTTGTTCACGTTCCGTTTCCCTAGTATTTAGGAAAGCGGGGTGTGACACCAACTGACTTGATATCATCTACAAACATGGTTAGGTTGTTATTGACTGAAGATAAGGCCAAATCGATCATTCTCATCCAAATACCCACATCTGAGGCCTATGAATATAAGCCTAAGGCCTCCATTTTACAGATCTGGAAATAAAGAGGGTGAAGTGTTGTCAAATCGGAGAGTGGAGCATGAATTTCAGAAGAGTTAGCAGATCTTAGTGGAGTCCCTCACTAAAAAAACGGCGGTCGAAAAGATCCAAGACTTCATAAAGTATGGAGGCCAAAGTCCAAGACGACGGCCGAAAAGATTAAAAAATGCGGGTCGCTCAAATCTGACCGGCAGCCTGCGGGTCACTCAAGTCTGACCCTCTAACCCATGGGCCACTCAAGTCTGACCCTCCATGCTGTGGGTCACCCAAGTTTGACCCTCCAGTCCACGGTTCACTCAAGTCTGACCCTCCAAGTTGCGGGTCACTCAAGTCTGACCCTCCAGCCCACGGGTCACTCAATTTTGACCCTCTAAGCCGCGGGTCACTCAAGTCTGACCCATGCTAGGGTCGAGAAAAAAGATGTTCTGCACTAGTTTCTTCGATTCCATCGAGTTCCCCACCTCCGGTAGAGCTTCGCGACAGCGTGGATTTGTCCTACGTCAAGATAAAGATCACAGATCGTCTTGGTCCTTCACACGATGATCGAGGTAAAGATCCATTCAAAGAGTGCTTGAGCCCATCGAATGAATCTCGAGCGACTTATTAGGCTGGGGGTCATAATCGTCCTCCTAGGTAGTGGAGGAAATTGCATGACGGTAAAATCCCTATAACTAACCGCATTGGATTGCGTGTCGAAGTGTAGGAGCCCGTTAAGGTCCTACGCTCACAAAATTGTAGCCTCGAACATGTGACTCCTGAAGATGCTAACAAAGCATTGAGTCCCCAGAGGAAAGCCTATTCATTTGACGATGACGTTATACCTGGGGAGTCATGCCAACACACGATAGGTTGCTCCGGCCATAAGACCGATGATTGTACTATCAAGCTGGGGGTACGAACAAGTCCTGAAAAATAAGTACCCGAGAAATGGATTCTCATTGCCCATGTGCTAAAATTATAAGGCAGTGTTGTTAGAATGTTGCTGCCCAAAGACGATTCCGGAGAGAGTTTCAATGTTTGAAAAAATCTCCATCTGAACATCTGAATCCAAACTAAGGCGTTTCTATGGAAAGAAATCAATCGCTCAAAATGATGAATTTCCAGAAGTGTCCGTCAATATGAACGGCAAAGGGAGGTCGACATGACACTTTAGTCCCGATCAGTTTTTCGTAGTATCCTAGCGTATAACTCGATTATGATCAGGGTCCAGTAGACAAATAGACTACCAGAGAATGCAGAAGGGACTACCCTCAGATGAAGAAACGTCAGATGCTTACTCAGATGCTTGCTCGATAATGACTTCCGATGATACAACATCCAGCGCGGGACAATCCTATGAGTCATTTATGATCAACACAAAGCAAATGGCTAAAATTCTAGAAGACGCTCTAACCAAGTAGAAAGAGAATTTCAAATTTAAAATGGAGATGGCTATGCAGGAGATGAGAGATATGCACAACCAACAAATTGCGACGCTAACGAATCAGCAGGGAGAGTTCAGCCGTCGTAATAATCCTAACCAAGCTGATAGCGATCGGGAAGCAGATGAGAATGTCAACATGGACATCCCTCCTATTGACAACAATGCTGGGGGTGGTCCATCAGATGATAACAATACAAAGGAGCGCCACGTCACTTCTCCCCAGAATCGCTCGAAGAAAGATGCAAGCAAGGATAAGAAGATGAAGGACTTGGAGAGCAAAATTAATGCGTTGATGAGTGCTCAGGAAATAAAGAAGTCCGGAATACCGTGTCCATACCCAAGAGAGTGGGAATAATTCCCGTATCCAGTGAAGTTTAATTTGATCAACTTCACATTGTTTGGCGGAAAGGGTTCCCCCACTCAACACTTAATATACTTTAAGTCTCATTTAGGAATAATCTCTGGCAATGAGCCCTTGATGGTATGGTCATTCGTTAGCACTCTTCATAGAGCAGCCTTCGATTGGTATCGCCTATCTTAAGCCAGGGAGTATCAGCAGTTGGAACAACATGGAAGACATGTTTCTCACAAATTTTTTCGATGATGACACCAAGATTTCAATCGGAACGTTATTTCATAAGAAGTAGAAGGACGAAGAGTTAGTTGAGAACTTTGTCAAACGATTCCGGAACAAGGCTATGAATTGTCGAGATCCAATAAGCGAAGAATTCATCCTTGAAACTTGTTATAATAATCCTTCGTTAGATATTCTCGAAGTCATGGGAATGGCGCCATCCAAGACCTGGAGGGATTTGAAGGTGCAAGGAGAACGAGCCAAACGCTTCCTCAAGAGGAAGAAGGATGAAAGGGGTCAAACGGCGACAAATACTCCACAATAGAATTTTGTCCCTCGGGGCAAGGGAAAAGCACAAGTAAACATAGTGGACACGAACCAAACGTTCGAGCTGCAAGCGCAACCACAATAGTAGTGGCCAAAGGCGTCTCAGCAGTCGCAGTGACAATGACAACCTTAAAAACAGAAGACTTCAGAACCGAAATTCCCGAAGGATTACTCTTTTAAAGAAGATGAAGTCCCTGGTATTTTCAAATACCTCATAGATAATAACAAGATCAAGTTGCCTCTGATCCAAGACCAGGAAGACGCTAAAAGGGTTAATTACCCAAAGTAGTGCGCGTTCCACAGAGCGGTTCACCACCCTACCAAATTGTGTTACGTCCTTAAAGATAAAATCCAAGCTTTGATCGATGTTGGAGTCATTACTATAAAACAATCTAAGGAGAAGAAGATGGATACGAATGAAGTGTTAATCAACTTTGGATCTGTTCCTCTGAATTGGTTTCAACCCGAGCCCGTAATGAACGTAGCGGTGAAGACAGTCAACGACGATCCTCACAAACAACGCCAGAAAGGACTTGTACCACACACAGCCCTAAATAGTGAGATTCTCTGGGTTCATCTCGATCTGATTGAAGATGAACAGTGGGTCGGATCGTCATCCAAGAAGAAATCAAAAGGGGAAAGAGACCGTATACCAAGAGCTTCAGAACCCGAAGCAGTCTTGATTCAATCAACCGATTGTAAGAGATAAACTGGGGAGCTCGAGTACTCCGCATCGCTTCAACATTATGGCATAATTAGCTAATATACCAGCCAAATTAACCTTATATGAGCTGCTGCGTCTTTCAAAAGACACAAGGGAAGCACCGCAAGAAGCCTTGGCTAACTCTAATGTTTTTCTAACTCAGATCAAGCCATCTCTTGAAGAACCAGAGCCGTCAGTCCAACATTGCAACCTCACGGCACACCACTTTTCCTGCATTTCTTTCACCAAGGAGGATATGCAAACAAAGAATTCAAAGCATGACCAGCCCATATATTTCACCGCGCACATTGGCTCCAGCGTTGTCAACCGGATCCAAGTCGATCCGGGTTCCGCTGTCAGCATCGTGCCACTCCGGTTGATGTATAGTCTTGGAATACCGGCTAGTAAGCTAGCCTCTATGGGCACTACGATCTATGGATTCAACACTAGTAGGTCTAGATCATTGGGTAAAATCCGAGTAAAGTGTCAGATCAGAGATTTAAAGTCAAAAGTCATATGTTATGTGATCGACACAGAGACTTCTTATAACTTACTGTTGGGTCGACCATGGATCCACGGTAATGTTATAGTCCCTTCTACCCTCCATCAATGTCTCAAATATGTGGACACCAATAATGAAGTCAAGATGATGATCGTGGATAAGCAACCGTTTAAGGGGTTGGAAAATTATTTTATTGACTTCCTTCTTTACAGTGTTGAATCTGATACTGAACCATCGGCCTAAGGTATGGACAGCGGAGAAGAAGCTAATACTGAAGCTGGGTTTGATTACGACGGTGGTTTTGTACTTAATGACATTATACCCAATGTAATCGATCTTAACGCTGGAGAGTCATCGGATAGTAGTTATAATTGGCAACTTACCGAAGAAGTAGCAATAAATAATGATTTAGAGTACTCGTTATGTCTTGATAACATTATGAAAGAGTTATATGATGACCCTAATTTATATGTACCACTTCAATCGTCTTGTATGAAGAAGAAGCATGTTCATGATTCGTTCGGAACAACACTTGTCATTCCCTCAAAGGCAGGGGATGAGAAGGAAGTTGTTTACTACAAAGGGAAGGAATTTTTGATACCAGACCACTTCTTGGAAGAAGAAGAAGAAGATGATGATAAACCTAACCCTCATTTATTCAGATATGATACAAAATCACATAATCTCATGGAAAGATACGGATATGACTTCGCACTCGGAGAAGGTCTTTGTTTTGGTCGAGGTCCGTGATTCCACCTTGTATGGCTTATGTACCAAAAGAAAAACCCGATAATTATTATACCTATAGAAGAGGTTTAGTCTATATCTCCTCGTCCGATGACGAGTACTGCTGGCAAGTCATCGATCAAATAGCTAATAAGGGTAAAGACGGATATTCTGCTGATTCTTCAGCCTATGACTTCGATCTTAGTCTTAGGGAAATGTTCAAAAGACTGATGTCGAACATGACTACAATTGACTCCACCACCATCGAAGAAGACGATCAAATACTAACTTAGGAAGACCCTTGGGTTCATCACCTAAATATGCAGTATAGTGATAGATTCGAACAAAAGGAACCCCCTACCGAGGACCAAGTAATCCACATAAATATGGGTGACGAGGATAATTCGAAACCGATATTCATTAGCGATAGTCTCCCAACAAATGAGAAAGAAGAGCTAATTGCCCTCATTGGGGAGAACATTGATGTTTTTGCTCGGAACTACGAGGATATGCCAGGACTCAATCCAAATGTGGCAGTGTATCGCCTCAATATTAAACCGGATGTCAAACATGTCAAACAACAACAAAGACGTTTTCGTCCGCAAATTAAGGAGGCAATCGAGTTTGAAGTTAGAAAGCGTATTGACTCGGGTTTCATCAGGGAAGAACAACATCCTGAATGGCTTGCCAACATTGTCCCGGTACTTAAGAAGAACGGGAAAATCAGAATCTATATCGACTTCAGAGATCTTAACATTGTCTGCCCGAAGGATGATTTTCCTCTTCCCATCACGCATGTTATCATCGATAATACATGTGGGTTCTAGAAAATGTCCTTCATGGATGGATTTCCTGGTTACAATCAAATAAAGATGCACCCAGATGATGAAAAACATACTGTGTTTAGAACACCCCTCAGTGTTTTCTGCTACACAGTTATGCCCTTCGACTTGAAGAACACGGGTGCCACATATCAAAGAGCCATGTCAAAGATTTTCCAGGAGCATCTCCGAAAGACCATTGAATGCTATGTGGATGATCTAGTTGTGAAGATCCATGATAAAAATGATCACATCAAAGACTTGAAGACGATGTTTGACCTGATGCGGACTCATCAACTGAAGATGGATCCTACAAATCTTTCCTCGGAATGTCCAGCGGCAAATTCCTTGGATTTATTATCATCACCAAGGGTATTCACATTGACCCTCATAAAGTAAAGGCAATTAATGAGTTGCGACCCCCGAGAAACTTTAAGGAACTCAGAGGATTACAAGGATGATTGGCTTATATCCGTCGGTTCATTTCGTACCTTTCGGAAAATGTCAGCCAATCTCTAGGCTCACAAAGAAGGACATATCATTCATATGGGACAACGATTGTCAAAAGGCATTCGAGGATATCAAAGGATATCTCTCGAAACCTCCTGTACTCGTTAGACCAAAATCAGGCAAACCATTTTTGATTTATGTTAAGGCGACGAGCAACTCGTTAAGTGCATTACTTGCACAAGACGACGACAACAGTCACGAGCAAGCTGTATATTACCTAAATAGTACCCTTGTGGGCGCCGAATCCCTGTATCCAATGATTGAGAGGGAGTGTCTCACCTTGGTCTTAGTAATTCAAAAGATGCGATATTACTTAGTTGGACAAATTATTTATATCATCTCTAACATTAACCCAGTCCGAGTATTCATGACGCAGCCAACTTTCATGAATTGGCGGTTAGCAAAATGGGTCCTACTTCTATCTCAGTACGATCTACACTTTAAACAATAGAAATCGGTCAAAGGATAGGCTATTTGTGATCTATTGGCAGCTAACCCAACTCGGATACTATCAAAGTATACGACGATCTGCCAGATGAAACCCACGAATCTAACGTGACTTCCCATCAATAGGTATGGCGTTTATACTTCGACGGTGCTTCTCGAGTAACTAATATGGCAAGTGCTCCTGGATGTTCTAAGATCTCCTCCGGAGTCAGAGTTGTCTTAGTTTCCCCAGGAAAACATGTGATGCCTCAAGCCTACTCACTGACCGAGCAGTGCTCAAATAACGTAGCCGAGTATAACACGCTGCTTATTGGACTCAGCTTTACTAAAGAGCTGGGAGTCGAGTGTCTTGAAGCTTTCGGTGACTCTCAACTGGTACTTAAACAAGTTCAAGGGGAGTATGAGGTCAGAAAATAGGATTTGATACCATACTATAGGATGGCCGTTGAAATGGCAGAATCGTTTGAAGGATTCTTCATCGAATATATTCCATGCTTATAGAACACCTACGGGGATGCATTAGCAGCATTAGCAGTATCTCTGGCACAACCTCTCGAAACAGAACAATTCGTTATGGTGAGAACTCACTAACTCTTCATACCAATCTATGATGTAGACAACGAAGAAGAGAATATTAAAGAAGCGCATTCAACCCAAGTTGAGTTAGAATCCTGAGACTGGCATTTCCCTATCATAGACTACATCCTACATGAGATTTTACCAGAAGACGTGAAGGAAAGAGACTCAATCCGATGGAGAGCCCCGAGATTCTACTATAACATGGAAAGTTGAACACTATATCATCGGGGGTATGATGGTTTACTACTATGTTGCCTATCAATTAAAAAGACAGAAGAAGTCCTTAAGGAGATGCACGAAGGGGTTTGTGACACACACCAACCTGGTCCCAAACTTTATGATCGTATCAAAAGAATGGGATATTTTTAGCCCACCATGATCAAAGATGCAGTCGCATATGCCCGAAAGTGTCACGTGTGTCAAGTGCACGCGAATTATATGCACCAACCCCTGGAGCATCTACACCCTTCGGCTACATCATGGCCTTTCAAAACTTAGGGAATGGACATCATGGGTCCTATTTTTCCACCGTCGGTCAAAGGTGACTGATTCATCCTAACAATTACCGATTACTTCTACATATGGGCTGAAGCGATTCCACTCAGAGAAGTTAAGACAAGCAAAGTCGTGGCTTTCATCAAACACCATATTATCTATCGGTATGGTATCCCAAGACGAATCATACATGACAACGGTCCTCAGTTTGTCAGTAATGCCTTCATCAAATTTTGTGAGAAGTTCAAAATTCAAGACGTCTCATCGACGGCTTACAATCCCACAGCGAACGGATTGGCCAAAGACTTTAATAAGACTATCATAAGGCTTTTGTCAAAACTTGTGAAGACTAATAAACGAGATTGGAATGATAAACTCGGCGAAGCTCTTTGGGCCTACCGCACCACAGTTCGCACGCCTACTGGCGCAACCCCATATTCTCTGGTATACGGGTGTGAAGCAGTCCTTCCATTGGAAATTCAAATTTCATCTCTTCGAATCGCTCTCACAACCCAGATGATGACCGAAGAACAACATCAGAAACGTCTCGAAGAACTAGAGATGCTCGACGAGAAGCGCTTGGAAGCTAAACAGCACATTGTTTCGGTGGGAAATCTATTTCTTTATTGTATAACTTATTACAACTTCAGTCATTACAACAAGTTCAAAAAAAGATCGGTCTTTTTATAAGACCTTTACACAATGAAATTGAAATTATAATCTCCTTCAAACAAACACAACGTGTGTTTATCGCCCGCTGCTTGCATGGGATCTTTGCTTGTGACAGGGACGTTGATATCCGTGGACCAACAAACGATCAGATTAGATCCGGAGCTTCATTGATTCTTAAAGGAATATAGAAACCAAAGCAAGTATCTCGGCAATGGCGAGATAATCACTCTTCTCGAGATCACCGCAACGGGGCAATCTTAAGGCAAAGAACCGGGAACTGCAGATCTGACGAACTCCTCTTCTTTATATTGAAGAATTCGCTAAAGTCTCCTCCTCCTCTCTGAAATTCGTGGCTCTTTAGTCCTCAATTCAGCAGGGCTACGCCGACGCTCGAGAATTCCAGATCCAAAAAAATGAAGGCCCTGAGGCTGTATTTATAGGCTTCGAGACCCCTGTTTTTGGATAAGAATGACCGATTCCCTCTTATCCTCAGTTGTAACCACTTAATCACATTCATGGATGATATTTTATCAGTTGGACCCAAAATCAGCTTTTTTCGGGTTGTAGACACCCGTGGGTGTCTCGGCTTAGCCGAGACACCTCCGGGTGTCTTGGTTTGGCTCGGGGTTTAGTTTCATGTATTCCATCCGTTTTCGCTGTATTTTCATCATCCAAACTCAGAAATACGTGATTCAATATGCGTTAGAAATCCGATGAGGAGATCTATGATATTTCATGATTGAATCACATGTGGAGTAAACAGGACACGAGGGTTGTTTCATGTTTCGTAAGTGACGCGGAGCTCCCACTCAGTTCATGTTTCTGTTATTCCGAAGTTTCGTTACTTCGCATGGTTCGTTGACTTACTTCTTGCACTTGTCAATATCAATTAAGCTTCTGTGACTCAGATAGTAATGTTCATTATCTTCTCTTTATCTCGCGCCACGTACGAGGACCTATAGGCAATTTTTGACGACTACAAATACCCCCTCCAAAGTGTTTCAGCCTTGTTTCTTTTATAGAGGAGGCTGAAATACCTTAGATATGATCGGTCCAACCTTTAGTCTATGTAAAAGCACCAGTAATTAGCTTTAATTCTTGACTCCTTCAATTTTTAGTATATTTTGATTAATAGCTAAAGTTCTTCCGGCGTTGCGTTTATCGTTTGGCCATCGTTGATGTTTCGAATCAAAAACTGGTGAGTTGATTTTGGCTCGTGCTATCGAGTAGACTTTGAACTGACTACCTCTGCCATATTATATTAGCTTAGGGCTACACGTTGAACGGTGTAGTTTCGGATCGCCCGGTGTTGACTTTTCATCACAACGCGTTGACTGGCGTTGACCTAGGTTTACGCATTGACCAACGTTGACCTTAGCATTTCGGATCGTCCGGTATTGACTTTTCATCATAACGCATTGACTGGCATTACCCTAGGGTTACGCGTTGGCCGGCATCGACCTTAGGGTTTCGGACAGCCCGACGTTGACTTTTTATCATAACATGTTGACTGGTATTAACCTAGGGTTACGCGTTGGCCGGCGTTGACCTTAGGATTTCGGATCACCCGACATTGACTTTTCATCATAACGCGTTGACTGGTGTTGACCTAGGGTTACGCATTGACCATGGTTGACCCTAAGGTTTCGGATCGCCTGGCATTGACTTTTCATGGCAACGCATTGACTTGCGTTAACCTAGGGTTACGCGTTGGCCGACGTTGACCTTAGGGTTTCTGTTTCCGACAAAAGTTGATTCCATTGCCATTTCTATTAACCTTCTT
>BQKN01067538.1:536243-564611 GCA_022839385.1 Asparagus kiusianus | reverse complement strand
AGTTACCAGCACGTTCCATCGTGCTTGAAACCGCTCTCCCACAATCTCTAACCACTTTTTTACGTGGTTTAACGGCTTTTCCACGTCAGCACACGTTCTATTTCAGATATATCGCCACGTGGACTTCAGAAACCATCGTATAACTGCCTCGTAACCGTCACAACACTCCTCTAAAATAGCCGCGGCACCCTAGGTTGTAGCGCCCACGCCGCGACACTGTATGCTGTCGCGCCTTAGCCGCGGCGCTATGGGTTGCCGCGCCTTAGCCGCGGCATTCTATCTTGTCGCGCCTTAGCCGCGACATTCCATCTTGCCGCGCCAACATGTGTTGTTTGATGACGTGTAAGTTGTTCTTCCATGTTGTTCTGATTGGTATTTGGATGTCTGTAAGTATTTTTTGATGCCTATAGTTTCGGATAGCCCGACGTTGACTTTTTACCACAACATGTTGACTGGCATTAACCTAGGGTTACGTGTTGACCGGCGTTGACCTTAGGATTTTGGATCGCCCGACGTTGACTTTCATCGCAGCATGTTGACCGATATTAACACGGTTTATACTCGTACGTTTGTTGGAGTTTACACAGTTTAAGCTCTTAAGGTATTGGAGCCTGGCGGTTCCAATAGTTGGGGCTGCAGGACCAACTGTTAAAGCTGATTCGTCTGTAGATATGGATCTTATCCTAAAGTTGTTGGATGCTCGAGTCACGAGTCCAACTAATGGGGCAGATGCGTCAATGACTCTCACATTCATAGGGTTTTTGGCAAACCCTCAGCCATCAACGAGTTTGATGAGCCTTTACCGACTACCGTTTGAGTCGGGCTAGCATGCGAATTGCTTAAGTCCGTTCCGCATGTGACGTTGTGCTAATAGAGTTAACTCTTTTAGTGCTACGATATTGAATACGTAGACTTCATCTTTCTCACAGGAAAAGACTACCCGGCCGCATGTATCAGATGCAGACTCAGGATTTTTGGCAAATCCTCAGCCATCAACGGATTTGACGCTCCTTTATCGATTACTGTTTGAATTAGGCTTGCATGCAGATTGTTTAAGTTCGTTCCGCATGTAACGTTGTGCTAAAAGAGTTAACTCTTTTAGTACTACGATATTGAATACGTAGACTTTGTCTTTTTCACGGGAATAGACTACCCGACAACGCGTGTTAGGTGTTGATTTATCCCTTCTTAGGATTCGGGATAAAAGCCCTAGACTCGAATTCTGGTGTCCTTTTCACTCGGCGAAAGACTAAACCAGCAACACGTGTTAGGTAGTGTCTTTTTCACTCGGCGAAAGACTAAACCGGCAATGCGTGTTAGGCGTTGACTTATCTTTATTTAGGAGTCGAGATAAAGCTCCCCGTATGTGTAAAGCACGGATTATGGTGTTATTAATAACAATCTGCCACAATGTCGAATATGTGGGCTTTTGTCCTTTTTTACGGTCAAGGGCTAACCGAAAACGCGTGTTAGGCGCTGACTTATCCCTACTTAGGCTTTGGGATAAAATTCCCCAGATTTGGATTCTGGTATCTTCTTCAATCGGTAAAAGACTAAACCGGTAACGCGTGTTAGGTGTTGGCTTATCCCTACTTAGGATTCGGGATACAATTCCCCGCACATGTAAGGCACGAATTACGGTGTTATTAATAATAACCTGCCACAATATCAAATATGTGGGCTTTTGTTCTTTTTACAGTCAAGAACTAACCGGTAACGCGTGTTAGACACTGACTTATTCCTACTTAGGCTTTGGGATAAAATACCCCAGATTGGTATTCTGATGTCTTCTTCAATCGGTAAAAGACTAAACCGATAATGCGTGTTAGGCGTTGACTTATCCCTACTTAGGATTCGGGATAAAATTCCCCGTACATGTGAGACACGGATTATGGTGTTATTAATAACAACCTGCCACAATGTCGAATATGTAGGCTTTTGTCCTTTTTACGGTTAAAGACTAACCGGCAATGCGTGTTAGGTATTGACTTATCCCTACTTAGGCTTCAGGATAAAATTCCCCGCGCGTGTTAAACACGAATTATGAGAGTTAAAAAGGTGGTGTCTTCTCTTGGGGCAAAGACAAACCCGATACTCCAAAGGAAGAATTTTATATTCTATTTCTAATTACAAAGGAGACTCGAAGTGGGATATCTACCTCGAGAATCTAAAGAGTGAAACTAAAAGTGGGATCTCCACTCTGAGAATCGAAAAGATTCAGATAATTCTAACTGTCGGAAGGCTTGATTACCGAACTAAAGTAAATTTCTTATTTATCGAGAGTGAATTGTGATTATGGCCCTAACTGTAGGAAGGTTTGACCAAGCGGGAGTTTGAGGTGACCCTAACTGTAGGAAGGTTTGATCACTTGATTTGAAAGTGGACCTCTCATTCATGGAAGGAATCGAGAGGGGATTTTGGTTTTGGTCCTAACTGTAGGAAGGTTTGACCGAGTGGGAGTTTGAGGTGACCCTAACTGTAGGAAGGTTTGATCGCTCGATTTGTGAACTTCTCGTTCATTGAAGGAATCGAGAGGGGATTTTGGTTGTGGTCCTAACTATAGGAAGGTTTGGCCAAGTGAATAGTAAGAGTGGGAGTACAAATTACAGTAGGAGTGTTGATTCGTACAAATCACTCAAAGGGGGTTCCTGGTGTTAAGTGGAAAATACATAACACGGAGGGGTTTGATAATCGTCAATGATCAGGAGATTAAAATTCTGAATACTATGTCCGGACTCTAACAATAAGAATGTTAAGTGCACAGACGTAGAGGGAGTTTGTGTGGGAGTTTCTTATTCATCACCTTCTTGTAATGACCGAGTTATCCCTAAAAACACACTATGTAGAATTCTTTTGGGAACTTCCCGTTACATGAATTACCCACCCCCGGCTTTATTGCAAAATTGGGTCTAATATTAAACTCAGTTGGATGACCGGGTTATCCTTAAGAATATTATGTACAAAATTCTCCAGGAACATCCCGTCGAAGGTGGGAAACGGTTTAGACTCATATACCTATTGGAGTACCGGGGAGCTGTTTAACCTCATATACCGGTTGGAGGATTAAGTAGCAGTTTATACTCGTATACTCTTCCGAGTGTTCGTTCGACTTAATTGAACGTTATGACACCGGCTTCAACCAAGGTTTGGATGCTATTCTTGAGAGTGATGCAAGCCTTAGTAGGATGAATGATCCTTCTGTGGTACGCACGGTACTTCAGATCCACAGTATTGTCAGCTTCCTTCTGATCTGCGATAGGTGGTAGCTTGATCTTATTATTTTTAAGGAAGAACCCGAAAACAGCGAGAACATCTTCGTTCTTGAAGGTGTACTCCTTTTGGATTCTTGGATCCAAAGTCTTTTGATGTCTTTGGGGTTGTTGTTGTGACATCTGATTAACATCAACAACTACTATAGGTGCCTTGCCCTTACCACAGGAGGCGAAGTTCGAGTTCAGAGGATCAGCCGTCGGTTGGCTCCTCTCGGCCTTCTTCTTTCGGAGGAAGCGTTCGGCCTGCACTCCGTACATCTTCAACTTTTTCTAGGTATTGGAGGGTGCTACTCCCATAACTTCTAACATGTCCAAAGAGAGGTTGTTGTGGCATGTTTGGAGGATGAAGTCCTCTTTGATTGGATATCGGCAGTTCATCACCTTATTCTGGAAGCGCTTGACGAAGTCGTCGACCATCTTCCCGTCCTCCAGTTTCTCCTCGAAGAGTGTCCTGATGGATATCTCGGCGTCATCATCAAAGAAGTTGCTGAGGAACAAGCTCTCCATATCATCCCAGCTGTTAATGTTTCTAGGCTTGAGATGGTGGTACCAATCGAAAGTAGGCCCGCGGAGAGTGCCAACGAATGACCGAACCATCAAGGCTTCATTGCCAGAAATCATGCCCAAGTAGGATTTGAAATAGATCAAATGTTGAGTAGGCAAGCCCTTTCTGTCGAACGGTGTGAGGTCGATTAGGTTGAACTTTGCCGGATACGGGATCGAATCCCACTCTCTTGGGTAAGGACACGGAATCCCGGTCTTCTTCACCTCTCGAGCAGACATCAAAGCGTCGATTTTGCTCTCAAGATCCTTCATCTTTTCATCCTCGTCTATATCCTGTTTTGGACAATTTCCAAGAGGAATAATGCGGCCATCCCCAGTGTTATTGTTCTCAGTGGGGCTATCCCCAGCGTTTTGATCAACGAGAGAGTTATCAGTATTAAGGTGTTCATCCCTATCTGAATCGCTAACCATTTGGCTAATATCATTGCGACGACTGGATTCACCTATCTGATTCGACAAAACTTGGATTTGTTGATCATGCTCTTCCCTCATCTGCAACGTAGCCATTTCCATTTTGAACTTGAATGCTTGCTTCTGCTTGGCTAGAGCATCCTCAACCATACTGGCTACTTCCTCGGTGTTAATCATAAACACTTCGTGGGATTTTTCTGGGCTGGATACTGTTTTGTCAGAAGTGACTGTAGAGTTAGCATCTAATGCTTCCTCATCCGAGGATAATCCCCTCTGCATTCTCTGATAATCCCTGTGTCTAGTGGTCCCTACGCGTAGCCGAGTCAGACAATGTGATACAAGGGGGTCGGAGCTAGAAGGTCGAGCCGACTTTCCCTTATCAACCATATTTACCGTAACTTTTGGAAATTCATCACCTTGAACGATCGATCGTTTCTTATGGAAACGCTTTGGCTTGGACTTAGTCATTCCATTGGAGATCCTCTCGAATACCGAGACCCTCTGTGGATCAATCTTGAGGTAGCTACACGCTGATAATACTTCCCTGATAAGTTTGATACACGGACAGTGAGAGTCCGCTTCTCGGGTACTTCTCTTTCAAGATTTGTTTGTACCCCCAACCCGATAGTACAACTCATTGGCATGATTGCTAGGGTAGCCCATCATGTGCTAGCATAACTTTCTAGGTATAACGTCATCATCATCAGACGAATACGTTTCCTTCTGGGGATATAACGCTTTGTTAGTATTTTTAAGAGTCACACGTTTGGAGTTACGTTTTTGTGAGTGCGGGACCTCAATGAGCTCTTTGACTTCGACTTGTAGTCCAATGTGGTCGGTTAATGGAATTTTCCCTTTATGAGAAGGCTCAGACTTATTGTAATGACGAGTGCGACCCCCAACTCGATGAGTTGCTTGGTGTTCTTTGACTGGAGCTCTGCCTTGATCCTCGTGCACAGGACCTAGGCATTCTGCTATTGCTTTCCTACCTCTGAATATGTCCATACTATCACGGAGCTTCACCGGAGGTGCGGGATTAGAAGGAGCGAGATCTAAAATTGACGAAAGCTGGGAACCAACTTTGGATCTGGAATCAAGCGAGTGACACGACTGGTGTCTCTTGTCGGGTAGAAGCGCTGACTTTGCCTTCAGTCCCCAAACCTATTTAGATCTTGGTGGCCTTTTGAACACCTCTTCTTTTTGTAATTCTTTTGCTTTATGCACAAGGATCCGGGCGTGTGCAAGAAGTGCGCAACGCTTCTGAATGTGCTCCTCAAGAGTGGAACGGTTCCGTTTGACACGAACCCATTCATTAGTTGGTGGTTGGGAGGAGGTTCCTGAAGCTCGCTGTGGTGATGGTTTAGCCATTTGGCGTCTCCTGGACTTCAGATCCGCTTGGTAGCGGAGTCCGTCCACTTGATCCAAAGCTTTGGTGAATTGGCACGCGAGGCGTTGGCGTTGCCTTTGACGTGCTCTCTTTTTATAGAGTTGGTACGCCTTCAGCAGTCGACTCCTTGATCGAGGAGGAGTTCAGATCTGCAAATCTAGCTTCATTGGACGCCAACAGATTGATGTGAAGACCAGCGGATCTTTCGGGCTGAGGAGACCTTCTTACGCTTGCGAGGAGAAGTGGATCTAGAGGAGGAGGAGGAGGAGACATACTCCTCAAACTTCTATCGACCGAACTTGTTTCGACCTCTTCAGCCACGAGGATTTTGATCGTCGGTTGCGGCACGACAGCCTTGTTGATGAGACTATTGGCTCCCGCTGTAGTCGCTTTCTTCATTGTATAACTTATTATAACTTCAGTCGTTACAACAAGTTAAAAAAAAGATCGGTCTTTTTATAAGACCTTTACACAATGAAATTAAAATTACAATCTCCTTCAAACAAATACAACAGGTGTTTATCGCCCGCTGCTTGCGTGGGATCTTTGCTTGTGACGGGGACGTTGATATCCGTGGACCACCAAACGATCAAATCAGATCTGGAGCTTCATTGATTCATGAAGGAATTAAGAAACCGAAGCAATTATCTCGGCAACAGTGAGATAATCACTCTTCTCGAGATCACCACAATAGGACAATCTCAAGGCAAAGAATCGAGAACTGCAGATATTATGAACTCATCTTCTTTATGCTGAAGAATTCACTAAAGTCTCCTCCTTCTCTCTGAAATTTGTGGCTCTTCAGTCCTTAATTCAGTAGGGCTTCGCCGACGCTCGAGAATTCCAGATCCGAAAAAATGAAGGCCCTAAGGCTATATTTATAGGTTTCGGGACCCCTGTTTTCAGATAAGAATGACCGATTCCCTTTTATCCTTAGTTGTAATCACTTAATCATGTTTATGGATGATATTTTATCAGTTGGAGTAAATCCAGGCAGTTAACGATCGAAAAACCGACAAAAATAGCCAAAATCAACTTTTTCGGGTTGCAAACACCTGTGGGTGACTCGGCTTGGCCGAGACACCATTGGGTGTCTCGGCCAAGCCGAGACACCTACGGGTGTCTTGGTTTGGCTCGGGGCTTAGTTTCGTGTATTCCGTCCGTTTTTGCTATATTTTTATCATCTGAACTCTGAATTACGCGATTCAATATGCGTTAGAATGCCAATGAGGAGATTTACAAGCTTCCATGATTGAATCACATATGGAGTAAATGGGACATGAGGGGTGTTTCGTATTTCGTAAGTAATGCGGAGCTCCCAATCAGTTCATGTTTACGTTATTCCAAAGTTTCGTTCCTTCGCATGGTTCGTTGACTCACTTCATGCACTTGTCAATGTTGATTAAGCTTTTGTGACTCGGATAGTGATGTTCATCATCTTCTCTTTGTCTTGAGCCACATGCGACGACCTATAGGTAATTTTTAACGCCTACACACATTGAGTTCTACCAAGCCAGAATTTCCCGAGCCTTTGATAAAAAGGTTCGACAACGAAGTTTTAAAGAAGGATACTTGGTCTTAGCAGTCTAACGGCTAATGATCCTTAATTCTAAGAAGAAAGATAAGTTCGAACCTAAATGGGAAGGACCATTTGTGGTAGAGATAGTCTATTCAAATGGCGCATATCACCTTATTACCAAGGAAGGCGCCCGGCTTATGATGCCAATAAACTACAAATTCCTAAAACAGTACTACCCTTAGTACATTCAGGACAACTCATGTATCGGGATGTTCCCGGAAGAATACTACATGTAGTATTCTTAGGGATAACCCAGTTGCTACAAGAGTGATAAATAAGAAATCTACACTTAGACTTTGAACGTCTTCAAAGTTGGAATGTATCCTATTGTTGATATCGAATTCACCAACTCTCATGAATTCTTGTGCTGAGACGAGATTCAACCATTTTGAAAGATTAATCTTTCCTCACAAAACCCCCACAGATCAAATCAATTGACGGTGTGTCTACCAAAATTTATATCCGCTAATTTTTGGTAATTTCAAACTTGACGTGTTAAGTCCTTATTGCTTAACATCAAAATCCTCCATCGAGTGGCTAGTACAAGTAGGAATTCTCATTGCTACATGTATTCCACTCCCATTGCTTTTTCAGTCAAACCTATAAAAGCTAGGGCCAAAGCCAGAATCCCCTCTCGATTCCTTCCACGAATGAGAGGTCCACTTTCAATTTGAGCAATCAAACCTATAAAAGTTAGGATTGCCGCCAACCTCACTTGGTCAAACCTGTAATAATTAGGACCAAGATTGGATTATCCCTTTCAATAAACGGAAGGCTTTCACCTTTTTGATTTCAGCCAAACCTATAAAAGTTAGGGCCGGAATCAGAATTTCACCTTAATAAATGAGGAATTCTTTTCTTAGATTAAGCAACCAATCTAATAAAAGTTAGGATTGCTTGAATCTTTCCGATTCTCGGAGTGGAGATCTCACTCCTAGTTTCACCTTTTCAGATTCATGGGGTAGAGATCCCATCTCGAGTTTCCTTTGCGACTGGAGACAGAATATAAAATTCTTCCTTTTCAAGTTTTGGGAGATAGAATATAAAATTCTTCCTCTCCTATTTTGGGTTTGTCTTTACCCTGAGAAAAGACACAATTCACAACTTCAAATCCGTACACTTCATGTACGGGCAACTTTATCTCGACTCCTAAATAGAGATAAACTAGCGCCTAATATGCATTGTCGGGTGCCATATCCCCGTAAGAAAGAGTGAAGTCTATGTATTCAAAATCATAGCACCAAGTCTAAGAAAATTAACTTTCTTAGCACAACGTTACATGTGAAACGGGTTTTAATAATTCACATGCTAGCCCGATTCAAACGGTAATCGGTAAAGGCACATCAAATCCGTTAAAGGCTGGGGGTTTGCCAAAAATCCTAAGTCTACGTCTAACACACGTCGCCGGTTTAGTCTTTCACCGATTGAAAATGACACCAGAGTCTAAGTCTGGGGAATTTTATCCCGAAGCCTAAGTATGGGTAAGTCAGCGCCTAACACGTATTGCCGGGTGCCATATTCCCGTAAGAAATGGTGAAGTCTATGTATTCAGAGTCATAGAACCAAGTCTAAGTGAATTAATTCTCTTAGCATAAAGTTACATGCGGAGCGGACCAAAACAATCCGCATGCTAGCCCGACTCAAATGGTAGTCGATAAAGACTCATCAAACCCATTGATGGCTGAGGGTTTGCCAAAAATCCTATAAATATTATGGTTGATTATTCCAAACAGAATAGGACATTATAACAAAAGATATATAATGAATGAAAAAGAAAAATTTGCTATTAATAAAAATTGAGTTTGCAGGTACAAAAATCACAATCAATCTACACGAAGCTTATGGCTAAGAACTTGCTGCTCTAACTCGCTCTGTAGTGTGATCTTCAAAGAGTCTTCATCAGCAGCCAATACCTTCACGGCTTCTGCTTTCATCATGGCAAACTTCTCTTTAGTAAGTGCTAATTACCCTGACATTTCTTCTCGAACGCGCTCCACGTGTACCTTCGTCATCTTCAAAGCAGCTTGAGCATCCTTTGTCGCGTTTAGCTCTAGCTTGAGTTGCGCTATTGTGGCTTCACCTGACGCAAGAGAAGAATCAATGTTGCGAAGAGTTGCCGACATGCCAGCACAAGCCGCTTCTATTTTGTGAACAAGACCTTCTTCTTCCTGATTCTTAGAATCAACAGATGCTTGAGCTTCGCGCCATGCTTGTACTTGGCTTCCATCTTAGTAGCCACATATGAAGAAACTCCTGCTGCCTGAAATTCTTTTAGCTTTTCAAGCTCACACTCAAGGTGAATCAAGTCTGTAGTAATAGAGTCCGCCAGATCTGAATACCCTTGACTCCTCAGAAAGGTCACATGGCGATCAAGATATGACTTGAAGAGATCAATAGAGAGCTCGTTGTGGAGAAGTTTGTCAACCATCTCGTTCACAAATGAGAAGAAAGAACGAACTTCCATGCGGAGGAGGATTTTATCTGGGTCATTATTAGATAGCAATGCCGTGATGAGATCATATAGCTGAGCTGAAAGCCCTAAAAAGAAGAGTAACTATTTAGGAATTTTAGTCCGAATAGTTTCAAGATAAATGTCGGAACAGGGCTCACCAATAATGACTGAAGGCTCTTCAATTTTTTTGACGCTCTGCATTTGACACCGCTTGCACGGCTGCATGAGTCGTTGGAGTTATTGTAGACGTAGTAGTCATAGATGTACTGACTTATTCAATTGGTCTTGCGACCTGTTCAACCGGACTGATCCCCATAGCTGCAGTAGTCATCTCGGTTGTCGGGATCGTAAGATGAGTTTGAGCGACGGACGACTGAGTTTATATGATAGTTCCTGCCAATAGCAAAAAATCAAGACCCTCAAGATCGTCAGATATCCCAACAATAGTAGATGTATCAGTCTCAACGACTGGTCCTACAAGCATAACTCCCTTACGGTTAAGTAAGACTGATAAGTGAGTAACTTTCATAAAGGAATAAATTAATACCGGAAGGGGGACCAGCTTTAATAATTGGTTCGACGGTCTCACGACGAGCTTGTTCTGACAACATGTCTTCAAACAACCTATCGCCGGATCCCGAGGGGTCTTGTGCTGGGTCAGATGGAGGTACGTCCAACTCCACGAGAGACGTGTTGTAAAGAGTTTTTTTTGCCACTCGAGCCTTCCATCGAAACATCTACAGAAAGGTCTAAGTGTTAAGACATGAGATGGGAAGTGGGATAGTGATGATGAATGGGAACCAAAGTTGTCTCCAGCAGTAGCGTGAGAATCTACCATCCCGACATCAGCAATGGCCTTTTGTAGTTTTTCTAAAAGAGCCAGAAGTATAGAAACAATTAATGGAGACACGAATTCTGAATCAGTCAATTTCCAAAATTGCCATTTGAAAGGTGTACTACCGAGGTTAGATGTACCTAGTCTAGTGACTATTGTAGATAAACCAGGTTCTACAACGACACCCTCGCCGGTCTCAATGGATGCACCTGCGTCAACACCCGCCATATCCTTAGCTATAGCCTTATCTGTATGTGGCACAAGCTGGATCCTCCAAAAAATCTAAGTCGGGAGAAGGAGGGTTGTATATCATGACGTCTTCTTCATGACCCCCTAGAATATAAAAATTTGCTGAGTCTAAAGCTTAGTAGATGAAAAGACTAAAGAGAGGACAATAGTTGAAACATTACCTTCCCCACCAATGGGTGCATCGCCGGCCACCTCCGTTTGAGAAGCCTGAGGTTTAGCGTGTCGCTTGATAGTCAACTTCAGTCGTTTTGTAGGTCGGGCCTCTTTAAGATCCACAAGTCTGTCCTTTGTTGGTGTGACACGCGACTCAATTTACGATCCGGCTTTAGTTACGGCCCGAGATCGAGCACGAGTGACGAGGCTACTTCTCTCCTCTTCCCCCTCGGAACCTACATCTAAAAGTTCAACCATCATTCTATAAGTAGGCAAAATTCTCCACTTCTTTCAAGCTTTAAGTCGACGAGCTCGATCAGCAATCGATAGATCCCATAGCTCTTTATAAAAAGACTCAGACAAACCTGCTGCATGTTCCTCAAAGTCGTTGTTGACCTCCATAGCACCACCAGCAGTGACTTGATTCTCTTCGGAAGTCTCCTCGTTAGAAGCGAATGATCCCTCTTCTACTTCCTCCACTTTTTGCTTACCTTTTCCTGAAGGACCAGCAAGCTTACTGTCGCGTTTCCTTCATTCTTGTAGATTTTCTCGGACCATCCTCTCAGAAATACGTGACGCAGCTTCAGCCATCAACTCTTTAATTGGTCTTAGGGGAACGGACTCGCTAGCTGCCATAATCCATTTGCAACATAAATATGTGAGCTCTAAGTAGCAGTCAGTATTTGGAAGACTAAACTTGGCACCGGTACAGCCCATCACATTACACAGCCAAGCACGAGCGCCGTCTACTAGTCCGCCGTGAGTATGAAACCATTAGTTCGGATTCCCGACATATAACTGGTCGTATCCAAATTGACGGGCGAATCGGCACGACAGATCAGGCTCTAAATAGCAATGCTCCTTCACTCAGAAAATGAGATGGTCTGGCTTTATGTTCATGAGCCACTTGAAGCAGCCAACATCAAGAGAAGTCTAATCGGTTTCGGGCGCTTCTATGTCGGTATGCATCCTACTATATTTGCTGGCAAATCGAGGGAGGCATGGATTGATCACCCAACCCTTGTGCATGTGCAAGCTCTTCCTAACTTCCGAGAGGTCCCGAGCTTTCCAACTACACTCCTCGAGTAATTGTAGTAGAGGAATCGATAGATCTACATTAGTAGGAGGCAACATTAGATCAGGGCGATGGAGAACTAGCCACCCCATCATATAGGTGGAAGGGAGCTCTACCTTCTCCATAGGGATCTTCTCGGATGGGGTCTCCTCAGTTTGAGTAAAAGATGTGACCACATGACGAAGCCCACAATGGATGTCAGCAACCATTACTGGCAAAAGAGATAAGCTCCTTCCATAAGCAAGCTAGACAGCAAGAAATAACACATCTATCGGCAAGGCGTCCGAGGTCTGATACGGTACCACGCACTTCTTCAACCAAAGTGCGATATAACCAGCCAACAAAGTCTTAGGGTGGATGGATTTCTCTGCTTGCAACAAGAAAGTCTTGAATTTAGTCCCTGCAAAAAA
Organism: Asparagus kiusianus; assembly: GCA_022839385.1. Taxonomy (NCBI): domain Eukaryota; kingdom Viridiplantae; phylum Streptophyta; class Magnoliopsida; order Asparagales; family Asparagaceae; genus Asparagus; species Asparagus kiusianus. Next base: position 552,224 of record BQKN01067538.1, on the reverse strand, counting down.
TCTACCTTGGGCACTCACAATGGTGTAAGATCGGGCATCGTACTTTTCAATCAACTTGTTGATCTCCAAAGGAGTTAGCGGTTTAAGTTCACAAATAGCTTCGCCAGATTTCTCCAAATTCTTGAATAAGTAACCCGAGAATTGCTTCAAGCTTATTTGAGGAGACTTCTTCCTCGCAATTGGGTTAGTTCCGGCCAAAGCAATCTGATAACGACACGTGAGTTCCCATAATATATCGTACCGAGCGTGCTTGTTGATTTTTAATTGAAGTAGCTCCGGTTGGAGGGAAATATTCCTGATATGGCATATCTCCTATTTGCAATCCAGAGACTTTGTGCATCTCATGGAAGGGTAGTCCCAATTCTCCGTTCCGGGTAAGAAATGTGTTGGTATCTTGATTGTACAGCTCTATTAATCTCGTGAAGTGGAGAGCGTTCACCGGTAATCCGTATTGGGTGGCACGAATAGCTTCATATAATCTTATCGACTTCAATTCAGTACCCCATCAGTGGAGGACATAACCTGTCATCCTTCCCCACTATAACTTGTCTGAAGAATGAGACCAGCCATGGCACCTGTAAATTTCGACATGTAGCTCTCGCCCTAGCTCAACAAGGCGATTCTTCACTGTGCGAGCTACTATAGGTAGCTCCCCTTTAGGCGGGTCCTCCAATCCTATCATACCGGGGGTATAATCCTATGATGTGTTTTCTACCACTGGAACCCGGGAGTGAATGGCTGGTGATGTATCCGTAAGGAATGTTGGTGTGCTCTTCTGTCAAAGTCCATGGCATCTGTTGCGTCACCGCTTGTCCCCGCAATTCTGTTAGCGAACGATGATGAGGGAACGAAGGAAGGTATAAAAAATTCATACCATCACTGTATAACCACCGTTCATCTCCGAGGGTTATAACGGTTGGATCCGTCATGAAATCACCGAACATGTAATGTGTCTTCCTCAAAAGATGAGCAGGATCCGTATCTTCAGTGAATGGCGCATCTGTAATTAACTAGCGAGTGATGCGGCAACTCCCCTCCCGTACCAACTTAGAAAGTTCATCTGGGAGGTCCAGAGCGAACTGAGAAGTGGGCGGAATCGACGCCGGGTCATCAACAGCAGTGTAATATCTACTCTTATGGCCATCTATCTCGAATTGAGAAAACAGCATTGCAGGGTATTCAACTGAAACGAATAATGCGTATTTATTAAACGTGGTTATGAAGAAATATTAAGACAGCATAGGGCGTTGAACTCTTTTCATCAATCCATGAGATAGAGTCACTACCTTATAATTGCCGAGATGATTTTAACTGTATCACAAACACACAAGACAACGTACACTGTCACGCGAATAGCACGGTGATGTACCCCCATCTTACGGAACGTGATATGGCAAGAATTGCTCTATATTGTCTTAAGATGTGTTTTGACCAAGCAAAATGTATCTGATAAGCATCAACCCCCACAAATGAGGATATCAGCTCTTCCCAATTGCCTCAACAAGGAGAACAAAGCGGGGATGTAATAAAGAAACGTCCACCCCCACAAAGGAGGATATCAGCTCTTCCCAATTGCCTCACCAAGGAGAATAAAGTAGGGATACAATAGGCAATATGATATAATAAATATTAAATTCATGAACAGGAAGTTATAAAGGCTTACCGATGAAAGACAGAGGCTCCCTCTCAGGCGACTGAGTAGCTGAGCGGTTCCTCAGGAAGCATGATCTCCTCGTCAACATGGCTAATCTGCAACAAAGATCAACAGCTCAGTTAGCTTGAGAATCGAGATACATAAATCAAAGATTAAGAGGGAAATTGCAAATTTTTGACTGAAATTCTACAAAATGGAATTTTCTAGTTAAAGATCCAATTAAACCTATACGACATTCTCAATTCAAGTTTGAGAGGAAAATCAAATATACAAGTCAAGCAAACCAAGCACCTCATACATAGCTTACATCCATAATCATGCATGAAAGTTCAAAGGCAAAATCAAGTTAAGGGTTGCAAAGTCAAACATAGGGGCTCGACCACGTCAAACATGCAGGCTTACAAGCTCACAAAATTATCCGAAATCAAAGCATGGATATTGACTTGAGTTTCAAAATCATACATACATACATACATGAGTATGAACAAGAATTAAGTGATATCAAGTCATTTATACAACCAAACATCCCAAGGGTTCAATGTTGACAAAAAGTTCAAAACTAAGTTTCATTCAAGCTTCAGTTGATATTCAAGCTTCAGGTCATCAATTTCAAGGCTAACAAAGCTCAAAGCTCGACAAATTAAAGTAAGGGGTTGCGATCATACACAAAATCAAAGTCAAGAATCAAAGCCTTAATATTTTTCCTAAATCGAGAATTTGGTTCAGTTCTCATACACAACCAAGTTCAGTGAACTCCCACACAAGTCAAGGAAAGTCTCAGCTACACTTAAATACAATTTAAGGAATTTAGTCATATACGAGTTCGGTTCTCAATCAACACACAAGTTTAAGATTCAAGTCATCAACATCAACCAAAAGTCAAAGAAAAATTCGGCAATGTACAAGTTCGAGACTCAAGTCATCAATCATCAACCAAAAGTTCAAAATTTGGTCATGCATACTTCGAGAACTACATATTCGAATTATTAATCATCAACCAAGAGCTCAAAAATTTCGGCCATTATTCAAAGTCCAAACCCAAATTCCAAATTTTAGTTTTTTCCCGAGATTGAAGAGCTAGGGCTTCAATTATCAAGTTATGCACACAACTAAAGCCAAGAAATTCGGCTATCACTCAAAGCCTAAAATCAAATTTCGGTTTTTTCCCCAAGTTTAAGAATTAGGGTTTCAACTATCAAGCCAAAACTCAAAGACTTAGCTAAAATTAAAGTGAGGACATTGAAGCTTACCTGAAGAGGAATTGAGAATGAGGAGAGGCCCGTTGAAATAAAACCCACAAATGCTCGAGCCCAAGATTGGCCGAAACCCTAGTTCCTAAATCCACAAACTCAGTTGATTTTAGAAGGAGTTGAGGAGATTAAGTGTTCTTAGAGGAGAAGAATTCCTGAAGTGGAAGAACTCTTGAAGAGGTAGAGCCTAGAAAAGAAGAAAAGCGAAAGAGGAGTAGGAGAGGAAGTCTGGAACCAGAAAAAAAAGGGGGGACAGAAGAAGAAAGAAGCGGTTGGGATTTTAATCCCCACAGGTAACACCCGACCCGCTTCCTGCGGGTCGGATCGACGCCCGACCCACGTGCGTGCGGGTCGGATCAACCTGACCCGCGTTTGCGCGGGTCGAATTAACCTGACCCACGTTCGTGCGGGTCGGGTATGATTTGGCAGTCATTTTCCTTGTATTCCCACCTGCTTTCGCTCACTTTCGGGATATTTGGAACACAATTTCATATTTTAGGGTAGTTCCGCGGCATTTTCACCCACTTTTGGGATATTCGGAACACAATTTCATATTTTTGGGTAGTTCCGTGGCATTTTCATCCACATTCGAGATATTCGGGACCCATGTACACTCCAATAGGTATACGAGTTTAAACTATTTCCCACTCTTGATGGGAAGTTCCTGGAGAATATTATGCCTAATATTCTTAAGGATAACCTGGTAACCTCCAACGGACACATGAGGTTAAACTAATTCCCGAAATTCCCAGGAATATACGAGTATAAATTGGTCCTCCTCTAGTCAACGCGTTGCGATGAGAGTCAGCGCCGATTAACGCATAGCCCCATGTCAACGCGTTGCGACGAGAGTCAACACCGATCGATACGAAACCCTAGGGTTAACGCCGGTGAACACGTAGCCCCAGGTCAACGCTAGTCAACGCGTTGCGATGAGAGTCAACGCCGATCAATGTGCAGCCCTAGGTCAACGCCAGTTAATGCGTTTAATGAAAGTCAACACTGATCGACGCACAGCCCCAACTCAACGCCAGTCAATGCGTTGCGATGAGAGTCAATGCCGATTGATGTGTAGCCCAAGTTCAACACGTTGTGACGTAGATAATTAATTTGAAGTCAACTCAAAGACACGAGCCAAAATCAAGTTATAAATTTCGATTCGAAACTTCGACAACGGTCAGACGATAAACGCAGCACCGAAAGAGTTTTAGCTATTCAACAAAATACTGAATAGACTGAAATTTGGAGAAGTCAAGAACTGAAACCAGTTTTACGTCCTTTGACACTGATTGAAGGTGGGGGTCTATCATATCCAAAGCATTTCATGCACCTCTATAAGAGAATTAGGCTGAAACACTTTGGAGAGGGTATATGTAGGCATCTAAAATTGCCTATGATATCATGCACGCAGCTTGAAACGAAGAATGGATGAGTCAAGACGGGTTATCCAATCGGCCGTCGCGCACGTCGGCCAGCTCGCGCGCGTCGGTCAGCACGCGCACGTTAATCAGCTCGCGCGCATCGGTCAGCACGTGCATGTCAATCAGCTCGCGCATGTCAGTCAGCCCGTGCACATCAGTCAGCTCGCGCGTGTCGGTCAGCCTGTGCATGTCAGTTAGCTCACGCACATCGGTCAGCACGCGCATGTCAATCAGCTCGCGCGCGTCGGTCAACATGGGCCCGTCAATCAGCTCACGCGCGTCGGTCAGTGAACACGTTAATCAGCCCGTGCGCATCAGTCAACGCGTGCACGTCAATCATCTCCCGTGTCAGGCAGCCCCTCGACAAAGCGTACAAGCCGACGAGTAGACCAAATATGCAAAACGATGGAGAATATAGGACTGGGGATGTCGGAAAACACCAAAAAGCAAAAACAGAGAATGAAGAAGCCTCGGAACCCGTGGTGGAGCGGGTCACCTACGAGTGACCCGCGCTCGCGCGGGGTAACCCGTGGGTGACCCGCATCCACGCGGGTCACTAGACGCCGTCGTGTAGTCCAAAACCCGAAACGCATTTTTGACTGTTTTAAAGCAGTTTTCGCAGGATTTATCTGTTTCAGGGATCCCCAACTGACTTGATATCATCTACAAATGTGGTTAGGCCGTTATTGACTGAAGATAAGGCCAAATCAATCATTCTCATCCAAATACCCGCATCCGAGGCCTATAAATATAAGTCTAAGGCCTCCATTTTACAGATCTGGAAATAAAGAGGGTGAAGTGTTGTCAAATCGGAGAGTGGAGCACGAATTTCAGAAGAGTTAGCAGATCTTAGTGGAGTCATTCGCTAAAAAGAGAGTTCGAGAGATCTGAGACCTCTTTCCACCCTATTCCTCCGGATTTAAGCTTAGTCTTAATCTCAAGAAAAGTCTCAATCTCGCTTGGTCGAGATTATCGCTGCTGTGATTACTTCCTTCGTGAAGTAAGAGCATTGATTATCAATCTTCTGCTAACCGGTTCTGATCCGTAGACGGTCCATAGATAAACCCCGGCACCGGCAACGATCCCGCACAAACAATAGGAGTTAGAACTACAATTGTGTGTAGTTTGACGAAAGTTGTAATTTTTTGATTTAAAGTCTTATAAAAAAGCTATTTGCTTGAGTTTATTGTAAATGCTTGAAGTTGTAATGGACTCATCAATGAAATCAACTTTCCACCCAAACAGAAACGAAGCCATTTAGTGTACTATTGGGAGTCCATTTGAAGCTTTCAGCTGACCTTTCACCAAAGATAGTTGAAGATCAAGAGTTGATATTGAAGACTCCATATGCGAGTGCAGTTAGGAGTTTGATGTATGCTATGGTTTGTATGAGACCAGATTTATCACAGGCAGTAAGCATGGTTTCTGGATACATGCACGACCCAGGTCTGGGTCATTAGGATGTCATGAGATGAATTTTGAGGTGCATTCGATGTATTCTCAACAATGGTTTGGTTTTGAGCGAGACACTAGCGGTGGGCAGCTATGTATTAGATACGTAGATTCGGATTATGCTGGAGTTTTGGATAAATGTCAGTCGACGATGAGATATGTATTCACCTGTGTACCGGTGTGTTGGAGATGCACCTTGTGTTTTTGGTAAAAGTTGCCTTCATTGCTTACAAAGAATTCAAAATATTCAATAAAAAGAATAAGAAATGAAAGATTATAACTTTTCGAAAATAACACAAGATCTGTTCGTCGTTTCTTGCTTGTGTGGGTCTTTAGCCGATGACGGGGACATCGATATCCGTGGACTACCTAACAGTCAGATCAGATCCAAAACTCCGTCGATCCGCGAAGGAATCTAGAAGCAGAAGCGCTTATCTCGGCAACGGCGAGATAATTGCTCTTCTTAGAATTATCACAACGGGATAATCCTAAGGAACGGATGCAGGTGATGCAGATCTGAAGAACCTCTCTCTTGTGGTGAAGAACTCGATCACTTTTCAATCCGGCAGGGCTTCGCCAATTCTTCAAAATTCTAGATCCAGAAAAATGAGGGCTTAAGGCTTTATTTATAGGCTCAAGAGGGGTTCCGGGCGGTTAAAACCGCACAACGGACAGCTTTAGGGGCTGGAGACACCCTAGAGTGTCTCAGCGAGGCCGAGACACCCTTGGGTGTCTCGGCCTTAGCCGAGACACCTTGGGGTGTCTCGGCCTTGGCCGAGACACCTTAGGGTGTCTCGGCTGGGCCGAGACACCTCGGGGTGTCTCACTCGGGCTGAGACGTTGTATTTCGTATATTTATCCGTTTTCTTCGTAACTTCTTCATCCGATGTCGGATTTGAGTAATTCAAAGTGCGTTGGAAAGCCGACGAGGAGTTCTATAAGATCCAATGATTAAACTATTCATGGAACAAATGAGACACGAAGGGTATTTCGCCGTTTGCGAATGACACGAGGCGCCCGATCAGTTCGTACCCTTGTTATTCCGAATTTCTGTTAGTTCACGTAGTTCGTCGATTTACATCAAGCGTTCATCGACATCAATCAAACTTTTGTGACTCAGATGGTGATGTTCATCGTCTCTTCCTAATGATGAGCTGTTCGTAGAGACCTATAGGCAATTTTCAATGCCTACAGATACCCCCTCCAAAGCGTTCCAGACTCATTTCTTTTATAGAAGAGGCTGGAATACTTTGGATGTGATTGGTCCAGCCTTCGATCGGCATAAAGGACCTGTAGTTTTCTTCGATTCTTGACTCCTTCGATTTTTAATCTATTTGATGCTTTGACGAATAGCTGAAGTTCTTTCGGCGCTGCGTTTATCGGCTGGCCATCGTCGAAGTCCTAAATCTAAAACTGATGAGTTGAGTTTGGCTCGCGTCATCGAGTTGACTTTAAACTTGACTATCTCCGTCACATCGGCTCTTTCATTGCAACGCATTGATTAGCGTTGACCTAGGATTACGCGTTGACCGGCGTTGACCTAAGGTTACGCGTTGACCAGCATTGACCTAGGATTTTGAACGTCGTACGTTGACTTCTTGATCGCAACGCGTTGACTGGCATGACCTAGGGTTACGCGTTGACCGGCGTTGACCCTAGGGTTTTGAACATCGTACGTTGACTTTTCGATCGCAACGCGTTGACTGGCGTTGACCTAGGGTTACGCGTTGACCGGCGTTGACCTTAGGGTTTTGAACGTCGTACGATGACTTCTTGATCGCAACGCGTTAACTGCCGTTGACCTAGGATTACGCGTTGACCGGTGTTGACCCTAGGGTTTTGAACATCGTACGTTGACTTCTTGATCGCAACGCGTTGACTGGCGTTGACCTAGGGTTACGCGTTGACCGGCGTTGACCCTAGGGTTTTGAATTGCCCGGTGTTGACTTTTGATCACAACGCGTTGACTGGCGTTAACCTAGGGTTACGTGTTGACCAATATTGACCCTAGGGTTTTGAATTGCCCGGCGTTGACTTTGATCGCAACGCGTTGACTGGCGTTGACCTAGGGTTACGCGTTGACCGGCGTTGACCCTAGGGTTTTGAATCGTCCGGTGTCGATTAGTGTTGATTTCATCGAAACATCCAACAACCGACGAAAATAGGCAAATTCGGGCTTGAAAACCACAATCGGTGGCTCGAACTGGGTTGAGACACCCGTGGGTGTCTCAACATTGGCTTAGACACCCTAGGGTGTCTCGGTTCAAAAACCGAGATCCCCTCCCCTCTTTTCTCTTTTTTTTGTTTGTTTCCTTTCTTGTTTTGGTTTTGTTTCCTCTTTTGTTTTCCCTCTCTTTCCAAAATTTCAAAAGGATTCTATTTCCTCCCAAACTCTCTCTTCTTCTACCTCTTATCCATCCACCATTGTTTCCCTCTTTTGATAATTCCAAATCCATTAAAATTCCTCTCTTTAAAACCTCAAACCTCCACCAAAATTCGGATTTTTTTCTCCTCCTTTGTTGGCCGAAAATCCTCTCTCCTCCAAGCTAGGGTTTTTCTTCATCCTCAAGCTCAAGGGAGGCTTCTTGATTTGGGTAAGTTTCCCTTTAAAAACTCTCTTCTTTTTCAAGAAAGATTGAAGCTTTATGCTTGTGATGGGGGTATGACATGAATCTATATGCAAAGATCATAGCTTTTTGTTCTCATGAGTTGGGTTTTATTAAAAGATAGGGTCTTGATGATGGGTTGCATGTATGGACCAAAATTTGGGGGGTTTTATGCAAAAAATGCAATATGGCCGAAATTTAGGGGGCTTTTATGCAAAAAGGGACTGAAATTCGGGATTCTTGTGTAAATGTGGACTAAAATTTGGGGTTGAAATTCCATACCCATTTGGCCAAACTTTGAGGGTGTTTGCATGCAAAGAATCAATATTGTTTGAGGGGTTTAATTGCACAAAGCAACCCAAAAATTGTAGAGGGGTTTATTTGCAAAAAGGGCTAAAATTTTAAGGCTGAAATTTCTAAAGTTTAGACCACAAACTCATGAACAAAGTTTTGAGGAGGGTATGTGGAAATTAAACCGAAATTTGTGAAGGGGTCTATTTGCAAAATTGACTAAATTTTACAAAAGGGTTTATTTGTAAAATTAACCAAAATTGTGGGATATTGGGGGTGTTAGATGAACAACTATGGTGATCATGATTTAACTCAGGCATGTCCTTGACTATAATTTAGCCTTGAACACGAGGGGTATTTTGGGTATTTTACCAAAATTTATCATGAGGGTTTACACCGCAATATGAGCTCACGGTTTTGCATGTACGAAATTCGTAGGTTTAATTAGGCCTCACCCATAAAATCCTATTTATTTTATAGGATTTAAGTTAAAGTTCTTAATTTTCCTTTTAAATTTCAGACGTTCAGATTTATGATTGTACCTGACCCGTTGATTTTTACTGCAGATTCTCCATGTCTCCGCGCCGATCCCGATTTTATAGGAGTCTCTCCCTTTCCCAGCATAGCGAGAGGGAGGCTCCCGCAACATCCTCTTCGGCAGCATCTTCTTTCGGGGGTGAGCACTTATGCTTTATATATCCCCGATTGATCCCTTTGCGGTTCATTCGGGAAGAACCAACATCCTCCTTTGCGGGGATCGAGGGTTTAGGAAATTCATGGCTCTGTTGTATCCTCGCTTGGCCCTTCGCGGGTCATTCGGGAAGAACCGACATCCTCCTTCGCGGGGGTCGAGGTTTTAGGAAACTCGTGGTTCTGTTGTATCCTCGCTTGGCCCATTCGCGGGTCATTCGGGAAGAACCGACATCCTCCTTCACGGTGGTCGAGGTTTTAGGAAACTCGTGGTTCTGTTACACCCTCGTTTGGCCCCTTCGCGGGTCTTTCGGGAAGAACCGACATCCTCCTTCGCGGGGATCGAGGTTTCAAACTTGTTTTGCTTGGCCAATTCAAGTCTTCCGGTATATTGGGGCGATTTTGTGTTGTCTTATACTTTGTAGGTCGGTGTATATTACCACGTTGTTTACGTGATGATGCATACCGTTCTTCTAGTGTAGGACACTTAAAATCGTTTCCCCAATTGCCCCGTGGGTGATCTTATCTCGCTCTCTTACGAGATGGATTTAGTCCTTGTACAATTTATGGATAATTTTCTGACTTTACCCTTGTTTTGTTGCAGTTGAATTCCCTGTAGACAGTCTTCCCCCTCACGCTACTACCGGTTGTAGTGGGGAGGTTTTCTCTTCTGTTGCCATCAGGCAGGCTATTGGTCCCCTTCCTCAGTTTGACGGGAATCGTTCCGATGAATCCCGCCGTTTGATACGAGAGGGGGGCGTCGTTCCTTACGCCAGCTGATCACGGATGCTCCTTTCACTGCAGACTCTATTTCTACTCAGGCTTTAGAGAGGCCTAGTTATCTGTTTGGAGATTCCGTTGAGGATCCGGCCAGGTTGACTTTAGCTGACGAGCATTGGCTGAATAATGATGAGGGGGCTCTTCTTTATATCCCCTCCATTCCTCGTCAGCACTCATTTACTCATTTGGAGGGGCAGGCCGTAGAGCGTCGGATGTCCTGGAATCTTACAGATGATAGCGATCGAGTTCACTGTGGATATATTTCCCATCATAAGACTCCAAGCTCCAACGGGCATCATTATATTCGCGGTCTTCGACCAGAGATTCTGGGTCTTGATACTGCACCCCCAGGCGAGGTATCAGCAGCTGCTCCTACTATGAAGAACCGCCAGGCTAATCTTGGGAGGAAGTTACCTCCACCAGAGTTCAGGTGTTTTGGTTGGGCTTATTCGCAACCTAATAGATTGTAGACACGTATGACCAGTTATGTCTTGGGACGTTGGGAGAATGATCTGAAAAGCAGTGGTTTGTACGCACCTATACGAGTTACTATGTATGGATTCCCGGTCAGCTGCTGTCATTTCTTAGCATTGTTAGAGACATATATCCCCGATAGTAACACATTTCTGACTAGCAGTGGAGAGTTAGGGTTGGCTTTGCATGAGATGCACCAAGTTTTTAGTCTTCCAATAGGGGATTGTCCGTACCAGGAATACTTTCCCTCGAACCTGCAGTTGGAGTGGTTGAAGAAAGATACTCCCGATATGTACGATACTCTTTGGGACCTTACATGCCATTATCATACCTCTTTAATCAAGGTTACCCCTCAAGCAAAGAGGAAGAGGCAGATCAGCTTGAAGCAGTTCGCTGTTTATTTATTCTAGAATTTGGAGGGTAAGTCAGGCGAGACCATTCGTGAATTAGATGTTTTGACACCTTCCGCCACTAATGAGTTGATGGAAAAGGCCGAAGCTTACTCCTACACGACTGCCAGTGCTGAGGGAGCTTTTCCTGCAGGGACCAAGTTTCGGACATTCCTTTGTCATGCACAGAAGTCCATCGAGCCCAGGACCCTGCTAGTGGGCTACCTTGCCCTCTGGTTGAAGAAGTGCGTCGTTCCATATCAGTTTTCGGACGCCTTACCCCTTGAGGTGCTCTTCCCTGCCGTTCAGCTAGCTTATGGGAGGGAGCTTTCCCTGCTTCCAGCAATGGTTGCTAGTATCCATTGTGGGCTTAGGTATTTGGTCGATGGTTTTGCGCAGGTGGGCCTCGAACCGTCGATCGAGCTTGTTTCTGTAAAGGTTGAGCTTCCGTATACATACCTGATGGCGTGGCTTGTTCTTCATCGTCCTAACTTGATGTCGGCGCCTAGTACTATTGATGTCCCCGTTCCTTTCGTGCATCTGTTGGAAAGGAATAGATGGCTCGGGAAAACGTTCACTGATGTACAGCGAGTGCTTCAAGTTCGTAAGAGCTGGGAGTTCTTCAAGTGTTTTCCTCACTTCTCGGGTCGTTATGGTGATGTTTTGATTGATGAAGAGAAACCCAAAACTGGTCGGACTACCCTCGACGCTGGTTGTTTCCGTTGGTTGGTGAACATCCACATTGGGTATCTTGTTCTTCGGGTGAAGAATCATTGTCACATAGAGCCTTACCTTCCGTGCCGTTTCGCTCGCCAGTTCGGCTACGACCAACTATATGTTGGGAATCCGAGCCGTGGTTTGAAGACTGAGGGAGGGTTTATTGACGGCGTTCGGGCATGGCTTTGGACTATGGTGGGCTGTACTGGAGCCTACTTTGCTCTTCCTTCCTCTAAGCGCAAGCCGTTGCTTACTTTCCTCAGCTGCAAGTGGTTCCTTTCCGCCAATGAGTTCCTAGGCGTGAGGAGTCTTTCAGAGCTGGAGGCTGAGCATTTGTCTCAAGTCACTATCAAGGCTGCTCGTAAGGCTGAGCTTTCGAGGAAGCAGGGGAAAAAGCCCGCCAAACCTTCTCTTTCGAGTAAAGGCAGGACGAAGGATGATGAATGTTTCCGGTAAAAGTTGCTGTTTTCATTGCTGTTCTCTTTTTTTGAGATCTGTTACAACTTTGAGCGTTACAACAGAGTTTAAATGAAAACAAAAGATTACAACCTAAACGAAAATAAACACGAGAGCCCGGTTTGGTACGGTCTCGCTTGCGTGGGTTGTTGGCCTGTGACGGGGACGTCGATGTCCGTGGACCGCCGACTCTTCAAGATCCTTGCCGGTAAGATCCGGCAGAGTTTCGTCTATCCGCGTAGGATATAGAAACAGAACCTCGTCGATCCGCGCAAGATCTAGAGGTTATAAGCGTATATCTCGGCTAAAACGAGATAATAGCTCTTCTTAGTGTCACCGCTAAGGAGCAACACTAAGGATCAGAAGGGGGGGTGAATGAACCTTGATGAAGAATTCTGACTCCTCAATCCAGCAGGGCTTCGCCGCTTCCAAACTCCAGAATTTCAGATCTCGAGGATAATCCCAAGACCGGAAATTCTTCTCCCAAAGCTAAATCAGAGCCAAATCAAGAGCCAAGAGAATGGAGGCCTAGAGGGCCTATTTATAGGAAACCAAGGGGGGTGGCTAAAAAATCTACGGACACCCCATGGGGCGTCTGAAAAATCTCCGGACACCCCTGGGGTGTCTGAAAAATCTACGGACACCCCTGGGGTGTCTGAAAAATCTACGGACACCCCGTGGGGTGTCTCAAAAAATCCGAGACACCCTTGGGGTGTCTCGGAATTTCCGAGACACCCTTGAGGTGTCTCGGATTTTCCGAGACACCCTTGGGGTGTCTTGGGTTTTTTCAGACACCCCCGGGGTGTTTTACGCCACCGTTGTCCCGCCGTTGACTCGCCGTTGACTTGCCGTTGACTTTTCGTCCGAACTCGGATTTGAGTGATTTCGGATGCGTTGGAATCGTGACGGCGTGCTCTGTAGGCCCCGATGGTTGGATTATCAGTGGGGTGATCGGGGCATGGCAGGCGTTGGCCCAATTGCGGTGGTCGCGGGGTTTTCGGTCAATTCGTATCCCCGTGATTCTGACATTCTGTCGGCTCACGTAGTCCGTCGGTTCACTTCAGGCGTTTACCGACGTCGTTGGAATTCTTGTGAGCCGGGTAGTGACGTTCAATCGTCGCTCGTTGACACTGAGCTGTGTGCGGGGACCTATCGGCACTTTTTGATGCCTACAGCTGGCAACTGGGTACCCACCAAAACCCGAGCTTTCTCGGCAAAACCGAGACACCCCTAGGGGGTGTCTTGTTGTTCTTGTGATCCCCCTCCCCCTTTGGTGTTTTTTGTCTTGTTGTACACTTGTACATGGTCCCCCCCTTTTCATTTGAATTTCAAAAGAGGACAACTCCCCCTTCAAAACCGAGCCCCCCCCCCCCCTTCTCCATTTTTGGTTTCTTCTTCCTCCTCAAGCCTCTCCATTAAAGCTTTGAAGAACTCATCCAATCACAAGAAAGCTCGGGTTTTGGTGGGTACCCATTTGCCGGGATTTTCTCCTCTTCCAAACGAGGGTTTCGACTTCCATTTCCGGGCTCGGAGGAGTCTCTCTCGATTTGGGTAAGACCCCTTCTTCAATCCCCCTATTTTCTTGTAAAGATTGCATTTTTATGCTTGCAATAGATAGGGGTTGTGTATGCAATATGTTCTTTGGGGGTTTTATTGCAAAAAACCGAAACTTGGGGGGTTTATTGCAAAAACCGAAACTATGGGGGTTTATTTGCAAAAACCGTGGGATTTTTATGCAATGATGGGACTGAGATTTTGGGGTTTGGATTTATGTCCACTTGATGAAGAAATGGGGGTGTTTAATGCAAGAGGATTGAAGGGTTATTTGGAGGGGTTTATTTGCAAAACAGCCCATATAATTTTCTGGGGTCTAATTTGCAAAATGACCACGAATTTGGGGCTGAAATTCAGAGAGTGTTGACCCCAAACTCTTGATCGAATTTTTGGTAAAGGCACGTGGATGCAAAACCAAAAGTTCAAGGAGGGGCTTTTATGTAAAATTGACCAAATTCTGCAAAAGGACTTATTTGCAAAATTTGATCAGAATTATAGGGTACCGGGATGTTAGATGATCAAGTATAATGACCATGACCCGAGTCACACGTGTCCTTGACCTGAATCTGGCCTTGAGCACGGGGGGTATTTCGGGTATTTCACCAAAATTCGCCGCGAAACGACGATTATCGTTTCGCGTGTACGAAATTCGTAGGTTTAATTAGACTTTAACTGTAAAGTCCTATTTGCTTATAGGATTTCAAGTCCAAGTGCTTAATTTCCCCTTTTCCGATATTTCGTGTATATATATTGTACCTGATGTACTGCTCTTCACTGCAGATTTGCGATGTCTCCCCGCCGATCTCGACCTTCCGGGAGCCGCTCCTGCTCACGGCATAGCGAGGAGGAGGCTCCTAAGATATCGTCCTCAGTGGCCTCTTTCCTCGGGGGTGAGAATTTACATTTTCTGTATCCCGGATTGACCTTTTCGCGGGTCATGATGGAAGAACCGATACCCCTCCCGCGGGGGTTAAGGTTTCAGACTTGCTTTGCTTAGCCAATTCAAGTCTTCGGGTATATTGGGGCGATCTCGTGTTGCCTTACGCCTTATAGGTCGGTATATGTTATCACGTGGTTTACATGATTGTATACCGTCCTCCTGGCGTAGGGCACTCGAAATCGTCTTCACCAATTATCCCGTGAGCAACCTCGTTTTGCTTTTATGAGATAGATATTCTGACCCCATGCTTATGCTTTGTTTCAGTCGCATTTTCCGGTGGTAGCCTTCCTTCTCATGCGACTACCGGTCGTAGCCGCGAAATCATCCTAATATCAAATGATGAAGGGGAAGAGGATTCTGCTGCTGCAATTGTGTCTGATCAAGAATCTGTCTTCTCGGTCCCCGAATCAGTGCAGGACGTTTTCCAAAAGATAGAGAGGGTTGTGCAACAAACGGTAGATGCCATTAGTTGTGGACAGGGGAGATCCTTTGATTTGTCCCTTTTCATAGAAGACAGTATTGAGGATATTCGGCGTGTGGGTGGCCCCCGGCTAGCCGGACAATGTGAGGCGAGGTTGACTTGCTTAGAGGAACTGATATATCACTTGGAAGAGTTGGTAGACCTCGACTCTTATGATGAGGACACGCCGCTCATGCTCGATGCTCAGATTCAGAGGACACATGAACGTAGGGCCCGAATGCGGCGCATATCAGAGCAAGAAGTAATTGTCGCGAACTTGTACGAACGGCAACGTCATCTGCAGACCAAAATGGACGCTTATAACGATATGGCTGATAGGACTGGGATTAGGACCGCTCAAGGGGAGAGGACTCTAAAAGATTTTGAGCGTGAGAGCACCCGGGTTCAAAATGTTTATAGAGGAGAGTTGGAGGTTCTTCGCATGTTGCGCCGAGAAGACGTAGCTGCCGACACTGCCGCCACTCTTGCTTATGCCCGGCTTCAGAAGGAAGAAAAGGAGAGGGTTCGAGCGGAACACGCCGAGAAGATTGCCGCTGTTAAGGCTAAGCTTGCTTCCTTCAGTCTGTTAGATCTGATTTGAGACATTTTCTTGTATCTCTATTTAGTTTGATCTAGTTATGTTCCTCTGTTGATTGTGAACCTGATGGTCACGCTACTTGTAGGATTTCTGTTGGCCGACCCACAACCTTCAACAGGTTTGATAAGCCGATGTGTTAGTAGAATTGCTTTTGCTTCTTTCCTGATGTTTCTTTACAGAATTTTTGGTACACCCCCAGCCCTCAATGGGCCTGACATGCTGCAGTATCCTCTTTAATCGGTGTAGTCT
>BQKN01067538.1:483698-528707 GCA_022839385.1 Asparagus kiusianus | reverse complement strand
GAAAAATCTACGGACACCCCATGGGGTGTCTGAAAAATCTAAGGACACCCCGTGGGGTGTCTCAAAAAATTCGAGACACCCCTTGAGGTGTCTCGGATTTTCCGAGACACCCTTGGGGTGTCTTGGGTTTTTTCAGACACCCCCGGGGTGTTTTACGCCACCGTTGTCCCGCCGTTGACTCGCCGTTGACTTGCCGTTGACTTTTCGTCCGAACTCGGTTTTGAGTGATTTCGGATGTGTTGAAATCGTGACGGCGAGCTCTGTAGGCCCCGATGGTTGGATTATCAGTGGGGTGATCGGGGCATGGCGGACGTTGGCCCAATTGCGGTGGTCGCGGGGTTTTCGGTCAATCCGTATCCCCGTGATTCTGACATTCTGTCGGCTCACGTAGTTCGTCGGTTCACTTCAGGCGTTTACCGACGTCGTTGGAATTCTTGTGAACCGGGTAGTGACGTTCAATCGTCGTTCGTTGACACTGAGCTGTGTGCGGGGACCTATCGGCACTTTTCGATGCCTACAATGAAGAGCTTCTACCTTCTGATGATGAGGATGAGACTTCTGAAGAAGAACATGTGGATATAGATACTGACGGGGAATAACCTACCACAGGTTTGTCCGAATCTTTCTTTTCAGGATTAATGGATCTGGCCCTCTTTCGTTGGCATCAGCGTTATGTCCTTTCTAGATCTCAATTGGCTTTTCAAAAACCAGAACGAAAGGTCTTATTCACTTTTCCTAACAAGATGACTCTTATCACCCCAGGTAGAATGGATGACGAGCATGAGTCGCTCGCTTCTCGCTATGCGAGATCCCGGCCTAGTGGCAAAGCTCCTGCACAGGTTAAGATACGTAGCAAGTTCATGCATGAACAGCCCATTGGTTCTGTGAGGGTTAATATTCCGAAACGGAAGAAGACCGCTCATAAACCACATGTTGGTCGGCGCCCCTATGGAGAGGAGTTAGGAGGTATCGACAGCGGAGAAGAGGGTAATACTCTTTTGTCTTCATTAATTAAAGACGATTCTCCTTTTGGATTCATTGAACCTGATTATGTTTATGTTTCATGAAGCCATTATGGAGGTGAGCTTCCACAAGATTCTGTATTCCCTGACTCTAGCCGTTTGGACAGCTTTATGCAGCAGATGTGTGACGCTATTCATGATGAGCCCATGGATGTTGACACAAACCTGGACACTGAGCATGTTAATAGTGTTGAACCCACTGTACTATGCCCAGGTACACCTAAATCTGATAATCCTCTATTCGAGTAGCATTTGGCAGAGCTAGAGAATTCAAGAATTGCCTCTCCTTTAATTATTTCTGCGCTTCGCCTTCTTTCAGATAGCCTGAAGAATCCAGGCATGGATATCGGGGAAAAAGAATCTTCTATCCCTACTGCAGGTACATCCAAGCTCTTCCTTCTTTTCCCATCTTTTTCGTATATATCCAACACTTAAATTATTCTACAGAAGCCATATTAGAGAGACCAGTTGAGGATGAAGCCTTTCATGATACAGGTCTTGAGGAACAAGGGTATGTCTCAGCACCGAGTTTTTCAGGGTCCGATATCAGACTATTAGTCGATATGCTGGCTGAGCAGGCCACCAAAGAGGCTGCAGGACCACCCTTTGAGAGTGATTCGTCCGCAGGTATATATCTAGTTCCCTTCGTTTTGCCCGATCTTTTATCTGACTAACAACGAATTGTCATCACAGTACCAGTCACTGGGACTGATTCAGTCATGATTCTCGGCATCTCTAGTTTCCCCCGGGATGATAAACCTGCAGGTATGCATATAATATAGATCGCGTGCTCCTTTTCATTTGTCTGATTTTTTTGACTAACGGAAGAGTGTAATCATAGGACCAGCCATCGGGACTGATACTCTTATGACTCCTGGCATTTCCCGTTTACCTGAGGATGATGGACTTGTAGGTATGCAGATAATCCTATCATCATGATTCTCTTTATTTGTCTAAATTTCCATTTGACTAATAAAGAAGTGTAACTATAGGACCGGCCGTTATGACCGATGCGACTATGATTTCTGGTATCGACAGCTTGCCTAATAGTGGTATCTCCCCGTCACAACCGAGAGGCACTGCCGATCTACCTACAGAGGTTGATATACCCTCGACGACCACCCCTTCCGTCATCTCGGAGTCCGTTAACACTAGGCTAACGGAGTCGATCGTCAGACCTCAGTCTGCGAGGACTTCTGTTGGTATTGGTATGCTTGCAATTCACTTTAAATTAAATTTTATCACGTTTGAAAATTTCTTACTCCTCAACATGATTGCTTGTAGGATCTCGGCCTTCTTCATATGAACATATCCTTGCCCTTTTGTCTGATTCCGATCCCAGCAGAGACATATTCCGAATGGATCTCAACTCTTTCGTCGTCTTTTTTAATAGCGTGATCGAGAAGGTCCTTCATCAAGGGTATGGCTTTGATCAGTTCGGACGTTCTCTTTCTCGCTACATGATGATGATCAGAGATGATGGATATCCGGAGCTAGCTGACTCTCTTACTGCCGATTTTGTTGTCTTGGAGTCTGAACTCCGAGAGTTGGGGGAGCTAAAGGCTAACGGAGCTTCTTCTTTCGTGTCCTCTCAGTTGGAGCATAGGTTGTCACAGTGGTGTGATTTGAGATCCTCTATCGGCAGTGAGCTTCAGTCCCATGAGCATCTGTCGCACAGCTGATGGCTGGTATTGCAAGAAAGGATACTGACAGAGCTACATTACTCAGTTCTATAGACTCCAGCCGTGAAGAAGTAGACAGGTTGAAGAAGGCTTTGAAGTATGCCGAGGAGTCTATTGTTATCATGACAGAGGAGTTGGCCGGACTAGAGAAGTCTCGCGGACAGATGCTTGAGAGATTAGGACCTATGCAGGAGAGATTGATGAAGCTGAAAAATGACGCCGCGAAGATCTTGAGCAATTCTGAAGAATCTATCCGAGCTGATCTGCAAGCAGAACTTGAGCAGAGTTATACAGATAGGCTTTCTAAGTTAGAATCTCATGTTCTTAATCGCCGACTGCCTTCGGGTTGATGAGCATTCAATTGTATGCTTTGACTTGATCTATTAATAGAGACCCAGTATTTGATTTCATTACGATATTTCTTTATTGATTGTGAACCCAGTGGACATAGTGCTTACAGGATTTTTGGCAAACCCCCAGCCATCAACGAGTTTGATATGCCTTTACTGATTACCGTTTGAATCGGGCTAGCATGTGAATTTTAAAATCCGTCTCACATGTAACGTTGTGCTAAAAGAACTACTCCTCTTAGACTTAGTGCTATGATTTTGAATACATAGACTTCACCATTTCTTATGGGAAAAGGCACCCAGCAACGCGTGTTAGGCAATGACTTATCCCTTCTTAGGATTCGATATAAAATTCCCCAGACTTAGACCCTGGTGTCTTTTTTAATCGGTAAAAGACTAAATCGGCAATGTGTGTTAGACATAGACTGTAGGATTTTTGGCAAACCCCTAGCCTTCAACGGGTTTGATGTGCCTTTACCGATCACCGTTTGAATCGGGCTAGCATGTGAATTCTAAAACCCGTCTCACATGTAACGTTGCGCTAAAAGAATTGCTTCTCTTAGACTTGATGCTATGACTTTGAATACATAGACTTCACCATTTTTTTTACGGGAATATGGCGCCCGACAGCGCGTATTAGGCGTTGACTTATCCCTACTTAGGATTCGGGATAAACTTCCCCAGACTTAAACTCTGGTGTCTTTTTTAATCGGTGAAAGACTAAACCAGCAATGCGTGTTAGGCGTAGGCTTATCTCTATTTAGGAGTCGAGATAGAGTTCCCCGTGCATAGAATGTACGGATTTGAGGTTGAGAATCGTGTATTTTCTCACGGTAAAGATGAACCGAAAGATGGAAGAGGAAGAATTTTATATTCTATCTTCCAGCACCGAAGAGGATAAAAAATTATATTCTATCTTCGGTTGGAAAGGAAACTCGAGGTGGGATCTCCACCCCCAGAATCTGGAAAGATGAGACTAGGAATGGGATCTCCACTCCGAGAATCGGAAAGATTCAAGCAACCCTAACTTTTATAGGATTGGTTGCCTGATCCAAGAAAAGAGTTCTTCATTTATTGAAGGGAAATTCTGATTTCGGCCCTAACTTTTATAGGTTTGGCTGAAAAGGAATTATGGAAGTCTTTCGTTTATCGAAAGGGATAACTTAATCTTAGTCTTAACTATCTACAGGTTTGACTAAGTGAAGTCGGAGACAATCCTAACTTTTATAGGTTTGATTGCTCGAATTGAAAGTGGACCTCTCGTTCATGGAAGGAATCGAGAGGAGAATTTGGCTTTGGCCCTAACTTTTATAGGCTTGACCTGAAAGCAAAGAGAGCGGAATACGTGTAGCAGTAGAAATACTAGTTTGTACTAGCCGCTCGATGAAAGATTTTGATGTTAAGTGATCAGGACTTAACACGCTAGGATTTGGAAATTGCCATGAATTGGCGTATAGAAATTTTAGTGAACCCACCGTCAGTTGATTTGATCGATGGGGGATTTTGTGAGGAAATGCTAACCTGTCAAAAGATTGAATTTCGTCTCACAAAGAACTCATGAGAGTTAGAGGATTTGATAACAATAAAAGGAGACATCTTGACATTTGGAGCTTAAATGTGGATCTCTTATTTATCACTTTTATAGTGATTGGGTTATCCCTAAGAATACCACAAGTAGTATTCTTCCGGAAACTTCCTGATACATTGGTTATCCCGGAATAAGGGTAGTATCTCTTCAGGAACTTGCCATTTATTGACATCATAAGCCGGTCACCATCCTTGGTAACTAGGCGATATGTGTCATTCGAGTAGACTGTCTCTACTACGAATGGTCCCTCCCATTTGGGTTCAAATTTGCCTTTCTTCTTAGAGTTAAGGATCATAGGTCGTCTTTCAAATAAGACCAAATCTCCTTCTTTACAACTCCGTTGTCGAACATTCTTATCGAAAGCTTGAGAAATTCTGGCTTGGTAAAACTCAATATGCTGTTGAGCTTCTAGGCGCTTTTTATCGAGCATCTCAAGTTCTTCGAGACGTTTCTGATGTTGTTCTTCGGTCGTCATCTGGGTTGCGAGAGCGATTCGTAGGGATGGAATTTGTATTTCCAACGGGAGGACGGCTTCACACCCGTACACCAAGGAATACGGGGTTGCGCCAGTCAGTGTACGTACCGTAGTACGATAGGCCCATAGAGCCGTGCCAAGCTTGTCATTCCAATCCCGTTTATTATTTTTCACAAGTTTTGACAACAACTTTATGATAGTCTTATTGAAAGATTCAGCCAATCCATTTGTTGTGGGATTGTAAGCCGTCGACGAGACGTCCTGAATTTTAAACTTCTCGTAAAACCTGATGAAGGCGTTGCTGACAAATTGAGGACCATTGTCATGTATGATTCGTCTTGGAACACCATGCCGATAGATAATATGGTGTTTGATGAATGCGATGACATTACTGGTCTTAACTTCTCTGAGTGGAATCGCTTCAGCCCATTTTGAGAAGTAGTCAGTAATTGCCAGGATGAATCGATCACCTTTGACTGACGGGGGATTTATAGGACCAACAATGTCTATTCCCCAGGTCTCAAACGGCCATGATGTAACCAAAGGATGCAGATGCTCCGGAGGTTGGTGCATATAATTCGCGTCTACTTGACACGCATGACACTTTCGGGCATATGCAACTGCGTCACTCATCATAAGAGGCCAAAAATATCTCATTCTTCTGATGCGGTCGTAAAGTTTGGGGCCGGGTTGGTGCGCACCACAAACTCCTTCGTGTGCTTCCTTAAGGACTTCTTCAGCTTCTTTAGTCGATAAGCAACGTAACAGCAAACCATCATACCCCCTGCGATATAGCGTTCGACTCTCCGTATTATAGTAGAACCTCGATGCTCTTCGTCGAATTGAATCCCTTTCCTTCACGTCTTCTGGTAAAATTCCATGCAAAACATAATCGATGATGGGGAAACGCCAATCTTGGGGTTCGAACTCGACCTGAGTTGCGTATACCTCTTGAACCTCTTCTTCTTTGTCATCTTCATCGTAGAGTGGCACTAAAAGCTGGTGAGTTCTTACCGTAACAAACTGTTCCGTTCCGGGAGGCTGTGCTAGAGATACGGCTAATGCTGCTAATGCATCTGCGTAGGTGTTCTGTAATCGCGGAACATGTTCGATGAAGAATCCTTCAAATGATTCTGCTATTTCCACTGCCATCTTATGATATGGTATTAAATACTGACTTCGGACATCATACTCTCCTTGGACTTGCTTAACTATCAGTTGAGAATCACCGAAAGCTTCAAGATACTCAACCCCTAGTTCTTTAGTGAAATTAAATCCTATGATTAGCGTGTTATATTCGGCTACATTATTTGAGCATGGTTTGGTTAATGAATAGGCTCGAGGCATCACATGTTTTCCTGGGGAAACTAAAACAACTCCAACTCCGGAGGAAACCTTAGAACATCCAGTGGTACTTGCTATATTAGTTGCCCGTGAAGCACCATCGAAATACAAACGCCATACCTGTTGATGGGAAGTTACGTTGACTTCGTGGGTTTCATCGGGTAAGTCGTCATATATCTCGGCGGTATCCGTAGTTAGATTAGCTGCCAGGAGATCACAGATGGCCTGTCCTTCTACTGACTTCTGTTGTTTAAAATGTAAGTCGTATTGTGACAAGAGCAAGGCCCATTTTGGTAACCGCCAATTCATGAAAGCTGGTTGTGTCATGAATACTCGGACTGGGTTAACTTTGGAGATAACATAAATAGTCTGTCCAACCAGATAATGTCGCATCTTCTGAATTGCAAATACCAAGGCGAGACATTCTCTTTCAATCATGGGATATCGGGATTCGGCACCTACCAAAGTCCGACTCAGATAATATACTGCCTGTTCATGACCGTTATCGTCATCTTGTGCGAGTAGTGTACTTAATGAGTGGATCATCGCCTTGACATAAATCAAGAACGGTTTGCCCGATTTCGATGCAACGAGTACAGGTGGTTTTGAGAGATATTCTTTAATACTCTCGAATGTTTTTTGACAAGCGTCATCCTATACGAACGATACGCCCTTCTTTGTGAGTTTGGAGAATGGTTGACATTTTCCTGAGAGGTTCGAGATGAACCGACGGATATAAGCCAGCCGCCCTTGCAATCCTCTGAGCTCTTTAAGGTTTCTCGGAGGTTGTAATTCATTAATTGCCTTTACTTTATTAGCGTCGATGTGAATACCTTTGGTGGTGACGACGAATCCAAGGAATTTACCACTGGACATCCCGAGGAAAGACTTGGTAGGATTCATTTTCAATTGATGGGTCCGCAACAGATCGAACATGGTCTTCAAGTCTTTAATGTGGTCGTTCTTGTCACGGCTTTTTACAACCAGATCATCCACATAGCATTCGATAGTCTTTCGGAGATGTTCCTGAAAGATCTTTGACATGGCTCTCTGATATGTAGCACCTGCATTCTTTAAGCCGAAGGGCATAACCGTGTAGCAGAAAACGGCGAGAGGCGTTCTAAATGCGGTATGCTTTTCGTCATCTGGATGCATCTTTGTTTGGTTATAACCAGAAAACCCATCCATGAAAGACATCCTCTTGAACCCGCATGTATTGTCGATGATGACATCTGTAATGGGAAGGGGAAATCATCTTTTGGGTAGGCAGCGTTGAGGTCTCTAAAGTCAATACAAACCCTGATTTTCCCGTTCTTCTTAAGGACCGGAACAATATTGGCAAGCCACTCAGGATGTTGCTCTTCCCTAACGAAGCCCGAGTCAATAAGCTTTTTAAATTCGGCCTCGATTGCGTCCATCATTTGCGGACGAAGCCGTCTTTGTTGTTGTTTGATAGGTTTGACATCCGGCTTAATATTAAGACGATGCACTGCTACATTCGGATCGAGTCCTGGCATGTCTTCATAGTTCCAAGCGAACACATCAATGTATTCCCTGATAAGAGAGATTAACTCTTCTTTCTCTTCCGGCGGGAGGCTATCGCTAATGAATATTGGTTTCGGATTCTCCTCATTACCCATATTCACTTGGACCACTTGATCTTCGGTAGGAGGTTCTCTTTGTTCAAACCTATCGACGTACTGCATGTTTAGGTGATGAACCCAAGGATCTTCCCAAGTTGGCATTTGATCGTCATCCTCTATCATCGTCGGGTCAACCGTAGTCATGTTCGACATTAGCTTTTTGAATATTTCTCCAAGACTAGCGTCGGAATCCCAAGCTGAAGAATCAGAAGAATATCAATTTTTAGCTTTGTTAGCAATTTGATCAATAACTTGCCAGCAATATTCGTCATCAGATGAGGAGACATAGCCTAAGCCTCTTTTGTGACGATAATAATCGTCGGGTTTTCCTTTTGGTACATAAGCCATTCGAGGCAGAACTCGTGGACCTTGACCAAAGCAAAGACCTTCTCCGAGCGTGAAATCATATCCATACTTCTCCATGAGATCGCGCGCTTTCGTGTTATACCTAAATAGATGAGGGGCAGGTTTATCATCATTGTCTTCCTCGTCCAAGAAGTGGTCTGGTAGCAGAGATTCTCTTCCTTTACCGCAGACGACTTCCTTTTCACCCCCTGTCTTTGCGGAGATGATAAGTGTCGTTCCACATGTATCCTGTACCTGCTTTTTCGTCATACAAAATGATTGAAGTGGCATATACAAGTCAAGGTTATTATACAGTTCCTCAGTAATATTATCAAGACACATCGAGTACTCTAAATCATCGTTTATTGTAATATCTTCGGCAAGTTGCCAGTTACAACTACTTTCCGATGATTCTTCATCGTCAAGATTGATTACAATGGATACAATGTCATTAAGTATAAAACCACCATCATAATCAAACCCATCTTCGGTATCAGCTTCATCCCCGCTGTCCGTTCCTTGGGCCGATGGTTCAATATCGGATTCGGCACCGTATAGAAGGGAGTCGGTAAAATAGTTCTCCAATCCCTTAAACGGTTGCTTATCCGTGACCACCATCTTGACTTCATTATTAGTGTCCACATATTTGAGGCACTAATGAAGAGTTGACGGGACTATAAGATTACCGTGGATCCAGGGTCGACCCAACAGTAAGTTATAGGATGTTTCCGCGTCAATCACGTAGCAGGTAACCTCTGACTTTAAGTCCCCGATCTAGCACTTTATTCGAATCTTTCCCAAGGGTCTGGACCTACTGGTGTTGAATCCGTAGATCGTAGTGCCCGTGGAAGCTAGCTTACTTGCCGGTACTCCGAGATTATACATCAATCGGAGTGGCATGATGCTGACAGTGGAACCCGGATCGACTTGGATCCGGTTGACCACGCTGGAGCCAATATGCCCGGTGAAGTACAAAGGCCGATCGTGCTTTGAGTTCTTCGTCTGCATGTCTTCTTTGGTGAAGGAAATGCAGGGAAAATGGTGTGCCGCGAGATTGCAGTGTTGAACTGACGGCTCTGGTTCTTCAGGAGATGGCTTGATTCGAGTCAGGAAAGCTTCGAAGTCGCTCAAGGCTTCTTGTAATGCTTTCCTTGTGTCCTTTGAAAGACGCAGTAGTTCATATAGGGTTATCCTAGCCGGTATATTAGCTAACTGTGCCATGATGTCAAAATGGGGCGGAGAGCTTGCATTTCCCAGTTTGTCTCTCCCAATCGGATGATTGAATCGAGACTGCCTCGGGTTTTGGACTTCCTGGCGTAAAGGCTCTTTTCCTTTCTCCTTTTGTTGGACCTTCTCTGTAGCTACAGGTGTTGGGGGAGTTGTGACAATTTCCAGTTCTGTTAATATCTTGGAAGGAACGGTTTTGGTTACCCCTTGCTTAGCTAATTGCTCAGAAGCATCCGGATACTTGAAGTGATACTCATTCCCACTTCGCATTACAAAGGCGTCCTGTTCATCTTCAGAAAGCGGGAAGGCTGGAATTCCATCGTCATCTTCTCCTGGAATACCAGAGGCTCCGCAACAAGACTTGCCTTTTCCTTTTGATTTTCTCTTGGAATAAGATCCGGTCCATTGTTCATCTCCAATTAGATCGGGGTGAACCCAAAGAATCTCTCCATTTGGGGCTGTGTACGGCACAAGTCCCTTCTGACGTTGCTGTCGAGGATCATCGTTTACGGTTTTCACTGCCGTGTTTACTACTAGCTCAGGTTGAAACCAGTTCAAGGGAACGGATCCGAAACTTATCAACACTGCATTCGCGCCCACCTTCTTCTCCTTAGGTTGCTTCATAGTGATGACCCCAACATCTATCAAAGCTTGGATCTTATTCTTGAGGGCGTAGCATGCTTTGGTGGGATGATGCACCGCTCTATGGAACGCGCAGTACTTTGGATCATTAACTCTTTTAGCGTCATCCTGATCCTGGATTGGAGGCAACTTGATCTTGTTGTTCTCTATAAGGTATTTGAAAATACCGGAAACTTCATCCTCTTTCAACGAATAGACCTTCGGGAATTTTGGCTCCGAGGCCTTTTGCTTCTGGGGCTGTTGTTGCCACCTTGATTGTTGAGGCGCCTTCTGCTGCTGTTGTTGCGGCTGCGCTTGTACTTCGAACGTTTGGTTCGCGTCCACTACATTTGCTTGTGCCTTTCCCTTTCCCTTAGGGACAAAATTCTGTTGTGGAGGATTATGTACCGTTTGACCCCTTTCGGCCTTTTTCCTTTTAAGGAATCGTTCGGCTCGTTCTCCTTGCACCTTCAAATCCTTCCAGGTCTTTGGCGGTGCCATTCCCATAGCTTCAAGGATGTCCAGTGAAAGATTATTGTGACAAGTCTCGAGGATAAAATCTTCACTGACTGGATCCCTGCAGTTCATTGCTTTGTTCCAGAATCTCTTGACGAAGTTTTCAACTGTCTCACCATTCTTCTGTTTCTCGTCGAATAATGTGTCGATTGAGATCTCTGTGTCGTCGTCGAAGAAGTTCGTCAGAAACACGTCTTCCATATTATCCCAACTGCTGATACTCCCTGGCTTGAGACGGTGATACCAGTCGAAGGCTGCTCCGCGAAGAGTGCTAACGAATGACCGCACCATAAGAGGTTTATTTCCGGAGATTATTCCTAAGTGAGATTTAAAATATATTAAGTGCTGGGTAGGGGAACCCTTTCCATCAAACGGCATAAAATTGATCAAATTGAACTTCGCTGGATATGAAATTGATTCCCATTCCCTTAGGTATGGACATGGTATTCCGGACCTCTTCACTTCTTGAGCATTCATCAATGCGTTGATTTTGCTCTCCAAGTCCCTCATTTTCTTATCCTCACTCAGATCTGTCTTCGAGTGATTTCGGAGAGAAGTAACGTGATCCTCCTTTGTGTTGTTATCATCTGAAGGGCCACCCCCATTATTGTTATTGACGGGAGGAATGTTAACATTCTCATCCACTTCCCGTTCGTTATCACCCTGGTTAGGATTATTGCGACGGCTAGATTCTCCTTGATGAGTTGTCAGCGCCGTGATCTGCTGGTCATGCATTTCTCTCATCTGTTGCATGGCCATTTTCATTTCAAATTTGAAATTTTCTTTTTGCTTAGTCAAAGCGTCTTCAAGTATCTTAGCCACCTGCTCGGCGCTAATCATGAGTGACTCGTATGGTTGTCCCGCACTAGATACCGTATCATCGGATGCTATGGCTGAGCAGGTATCTGAACCAGCATCTGACACCTCATCTTCTAAAGGAAGTCCCTTTTGCATCCTTTGGTAATTCATTCGCCTACTGGTCCCTGATCTCAATCGAGTCATACGTTGGGACACCGTGGTAAACTGATCCGGACTAAAGTGTCGTGTTGACTTCCCTCTCCCGGTCATATTGACGGACACTTCTGGAAATTCGTCATCTTGACGGACAGGTTTCCTCCTGCGAAAACGTCTTGGTTCAGTCTCGGTCGTTCTGGTAGAGATTCTCTCAAACACTGAAACTCTTCTTGGGGCTTTAGAACAGCAGCATTCTGACAATACCGCCTTGATTATGTTGGCACACGGACAATGAGAATCCGTGTCTCGAACATTTCTTTTCCGGGACTTATTCGTACCCCCAGCCCTATAGTACAACTCGTTAGTTTGATAACTGGAGCAACCCATAGAGTGTTGGCACGCCTTCCCAGGTATAACATCATCATTATCAGACAAATGTGTTTCCCTCTAGGGATATGATGCTTTATTGGCGTTCCCAAAAGTTACTCGTTCAGGTTTACGCCTTTGCGAGCGTGAAAACCTAACGGGCTCTTGAACTTCAACCCGCAATCCAATGCGGTCGGTAATAGGGACTTTCCCTTTATTATCTTTCTTAGGGGGATTGGTACGACCCCCAGTCTTGATTATTGTTTGGGGACCTTTTAACGGTCCCACTCGCTCCTTGACGGATGTTTTATCTCGATCTTCACGTAGAGGACCGAGGCGACCCTTCAAAGGGACTCTGGATTTGGGGAGATCCACGCTACCACCCGGCTCCATCGGAGATGTGGGGCGAGGGGAAACGGGACCTGGCTCATTCACTTTTGCCTTAATCACTGGCTTTGTCTTTGGCCTCCACACTTGTTTGCGCTTAGGCGGTTTCTCGACTGCATCTTCCTTCTGCATTTCTTTCGCTTTCTGCAAAAGGGCTTGGGCATGCGCGAGCAATGCGCGACGCTTCTTGATTCGCTCTTCAAGGGTAGAGCGGGTCCTCTTGACATGAACCCATTCGTTCGTTTCTGTCTTGGAGGAGGGGTTGGTCGTTCGCCGTTGTTGTTCTCGGCGCTGCCTTGACTTCAGATCCTCATTATAGCGGATCCTGTCCATCGACTCCGAAGCCTTGGCTAATTGACGCGCAAGGCGTTGACGTCATCTTTGGCGTGCCCTCTTTGACAAAACTGGAGCACCTTCATCAGTTATCTTCACGACGGAGGAGGAGTCTAGATCTGCAGCTCCAGCCTCCTTGGACACCGCAGGGACGTCGCGGGATATGGATGCAGCGGCGGCGAGGGGATCCTGGACCTTCAAGCCTGAAATCCCGCGAGTGTTTCTGGAAGAGGAGACCTTCCTGCGCCTGCTTGGAGAGGCGGATCTGGGGGAGGAGGAAGAGAGGTACTCTTCAAACTTTTGTTGATCGAACTCATTTTCGATCTCTTCATTCACCCGAATCTTGAATGTCGGTTGCGTCACGATAGCCTCGGCAGCGAGGCTGTTTGCTCCCACTGTGATCGCCAGTTTGTTTTCGGTAAAAGTTACCTTCATTATCGAATTCATTATAATACGGATTGCTTACAAAGAATTCAAAATATTCAATAAAAAGAATAAGAAATGAAAGATTACAACTTTTCGAAAATAACGCAAGATCCGTTCATTGTTTCTTGCTTGCGTGGGTCTTTAGCTAGTGATGGGGACGTCGATATCCGTGGACTACCTGACAGTCAGATCAGATCCAAAACTCTGTTGATCCGCGAAGGAATCTAGAAGCAGAAGCACTTATCTCGGCAACGGCGAGATAATTGCTCTTCTTAGAATTATCACAACGAGATAATCCTAAGGAACGGATGCAGGTGATGCAGATCTGAAGAACCTCTCTCTTGCGATGAAGAACTCGATCACTTTTCAATCCAGCAGGGCTTCGCCAATTCTCCAAAATTCTAGATCCAGAAAAATGAGGGCCTAAGGCTGTATTTATAGGCTCAAGAGTGGTTCCGGGCGGTTAAAACCGTACAACGGACAGCTTTAGGGGCTGGAGACACCCTTGGGTGTCTCGGCCTTAGCCGAGACACCGTGGGGTGTCTCGGCCTTGTCCGAGACACCCAAGGGTGTCTTGGCCTTGGCCGAGACACCTTAGGGTGTCTCGGCTGGGCCGAGACACCTCGGGGTGTCTCACTTGGGCTGAGACGTTGTATTTCGTATATTTATCCGTTTCCTTCGTAACTTCTTCATCCGATGTCAGATTTGAGTGATTCAAAGTGCGTTGGAAAGCTGACGAGGAGTTCTATAAGCTCCAATGATTAAACCATTCATGAAACAAACGAGACACGAAGGGTATTTCACCGTTTTTGAATGACACGAGGCGCCCGATCAGTTCGTACCCTTGTTATTCCGAAATTTTGTTAGTTCACGTAGTTCGTCGATTCACTTCAAGCGTTCATTGACATCAATCAAACTTTTGTGACTCGGATGGTGACGTTCATCGTCTCTTCCTAATGATGAGCTGTTCGTAGAGACCTATAGGTAATTTACAATGCCTACACCTTGCAATCTACGGTGACTTTGTCTATGACGGAGGCAGAGTATGTGGCGATTACGGAGGCTGTTAAGGAGGTGATTTAACTTCAAGGACTTTTGGAGGATCTTGGTGTTTCACAGCAATCCGTCATCATTTATTGTGATAGCATGAGTGCTATTTATTTGGTAAAGAATCAGGTCTTTCAAGCGTGGACGAATCATATCGACGTGCATTATCATTTCGTTCGAGATGTTCTTGAAAATAGGGATGTGGAGCTCATGAAAGTCCACACAAAAGACAATCCAACAGATATACTCACAAAGGTGGTTCCGAGCAACAAGTTCGATCATTGTAGAAACTTGTTGTAAATTCGTGATTGTTAAGGCCGTTCGCGGTCATTTGAATAAACTATGGGCGGCTTGATCCCTTGGGATAGGGGGTACGTAGGTAATCACATTGGTGCAACCATATTTGGTGAGACAACGCATTAGTGCTCATGTTTGTGTTGGCTCAGTTTTTGGAACACTTCAACGAGATGGCGAATTATAAAAAACAACATCAAATTGTTCAAAGTGTTGGCAATCATGAAGATTTGGCAGGGATGTTGTGTCTACCATACCCAGGTGTGGCAGAATCTTCCCCTGTTGTCAGGAGTATGGTGTCTGCCACACCCAGGTGTGGCAGAATCTATCATGTTTTCAGGGGTGTGGTGCGTGTCACATCAGGGTGTGGCAAACTCGTTTTCAGATTCCCACCATGTTTGGGATTGTGTTTTGTTATAAATAGAAACATGTTTTTTAAGGTTTCCTAAGGAGAGAATTAGCATTGTTTTGAGCATTTTGAGAGGGAGATATTGTGAGGGAGTTGAGAGCTTTGGTTAGGGTTATATTTGAGTAATTTTGTGAGTTGTAACCCGTTGTATTTCTCCTCCATATAGTAAAATCTCCTCATCCTCTCCCCGTGGACATAAGCAATTGCCAAACCACGTAAATTCTTGTATTTGATTTGATTTGTGTCGTATTATGGTGAATTGCACTCGTAATTTGGTTTGATTCTCTTCTCTATTCATTCACCGACTTGTTTGGCTGTCGAGCACGTTTCCGCACGGCGCACAACATAACTGTGGTGGTGTAAGGTAATGATGAAGCTCTTTTTAGCCATGCAACTCATGAGAAAGGTTTGCTACACTTCATTATAGGTGATTCATTGAAGATTATGCTTGAACTGTAAAATTCTGTGAATAAAGTTTGAACATAAATGTAAAAAATGGATATGCAAAGAAGAAGGAAATTGCTGATGGCTGCAATTGTGTAGAAATTATTGATGACTTGAAATTTTTCTTTTTTTTGCGGGTCAATGTATTTTTACTTTACAGATTGAATGCGAGATTTAATTTGGAGTTGGCAGTCACTTTACAATTAGATTTTTATTAAAAAATTATCATATTAACTTCTCTATGAGCAATAGAATCAAAATACAATGTTAACTTTTGCAACGGATTGTCGAATCTATGCAAAAAGATCCAAAGGCAAAAGCCGCAAAACACAATATGGATTTGAACTTGTGACATTTTACAACCATTTTTTAATTCATTGTGGGAAAAAATATTTTGGTATAGATTAAATTAGATTAGATTATGAATAAAATGATAAATATTTCACATCTATTACAATAAATAATTTATGACTAAAATGCTCCGAGATATCTAAAATTAATATATATTATGTTGGATATAAGCTCAACTTTATCATGATTAATTGTATAGTAATTATATAAGTTAGAACATCTTTTTATATATCTCATAACACAAAATAAGTTGTCATCGTGTAACGCATGTATGCTATAGTGGTCTCAAGGGAAAATTGCTTTGAGGAGCCAAAAATAGTTGGGCCAAGCATCCTCACCCCCAGCCCAAAAACCATAACCCCCAAGCACTAAAATTAAAAAATATGTGCAACCAACCCCCAAACCCACTGCCCAAGAAAATCACTTCCCAAATTACCCTTCTTCCCAATTAAAACTCAGTCTATTTCCTCACCTCACCTCCTCCCTCCTCATTCGCATCCCCCCTCCTCCTCGACCCCCTCCACGGCTCCGTCCGCCTCCTCCCCTCCCCTCCCCTCCTCCCCCCTCCTCCGTCGCATCCTCTCCCCCTCCCCCACTCCCCCTTCTTCCGAATGAATCGATGCCTCGAGATCCGAATGGTCGAAATCGGCATCGTCGCCGACGACAGCGGCGGTGAGGACCCCGCTAGATTTTGGTTGGGTCGGGGCGGAGGAGAAAGAGAGCATCCCCTCATCGTTGTTGCTTCCTCTCGAAGTCGTGGTCATCGGCCTCTTGTTGGTCCTCCTGTCGTCGAATGTGATCTGGTGGTGAATCTAGTGATGATGGTGGGAGAAAATGCTAGGGTTTGGGGATGGAGACGAGGAATTCCTCTTGCGCTCGCCGAAATTGAGGATATCCACAGATTTGGGCTTGAACAATTGAGGACCGATAGGGCCGGAGACGTCACCGCCATTAACTATAATAGGGGTAACGGTCGTCGAAGCGGGCGACACTGAATCCTTGATCTCCATCGCGGATGGATCCGTGATCCACATCACCGTCGGATCGGTCTCCCCCTGATCCACCGCCTCTTGGGGATGGACCCAAGAGGATCCGCCGCCGCCGCCGCTGCCGATGACGACAGCGGAACTAGGATCGAATCCGATGGCGATAGCCACCTGGGGATGTGATACTTATTTGTTATGAATATTCAAGGGTTTATTCTGTTGGTTTTTGAAGAAGAAGAATAGAAGAGTCTTACATCTGAGGATAAAAGGGGCAAAGGAAATGAGGACTGCTTTATGAGTGATTTTTATTTTATTTTATTTTTGTTTTTCGTTTGTGTGTAAGGGAGAGATTTTGTTTTGATTTGTTGCTAGTTTTGGGGGTTTGATTGGGTTCATAGGATCCGCACTGGAGGTCGGGTTCTTGAAGGAGATAGTCCATTTGAACAGGGAGGTAGCGCCAATTTGGACAGAGAGGTTGCGGGCTCGGAGAGCAAATTGAATGAGGAGGACGAGGAGGAGGTTGAGAAGGCAATGAGGCAGATGTGTGGGCTTGGATGATGTAAAATTCACTCAAGCCCGTCCGATCAGAATCTGCACAGTTCTTGGGGCTCTGCTGTTGATGATGATGATGAGAAGGAGAACAAAAGATGATTTTTGTTTGCTTTAAATTTGTTTGCTTTAAAATTGAGTTTTGAGTTCATTGTTTGTACTGCACATTACTGTAGATTGGTTCTACGAAGAAAATGGGATGGTGGGTTGGGATTGTAACTTCCTGATGTATTTTTGTTTGATGGGTTGAAATCCTTTGTAAGGATGATTTTGATCCAATTAGAGTTCAATTTGGGAGTGTTGTTATGTTTCTTAGTTATTCAAGGTTAAATGGGAAAATGAGGAAACATATATGTATCACAATTAACCGTAAATGTGACAAATAAGCATATCGTGTGATTTTTCAATGTTATATTTGACAATTCAATCTTACATGTGACAGTTCTACCTTATATGTGATATTTAGATCTGATTTGTGATATTTGGGTGTTGTATGTGATATTTGGGTGTTGCTTATGACATTTATTATTTATACGTGACATTTGAGTGTTGTATGTGATATCTGGGTGTTGGATATGATATTTGGATGTTGCTTGTGACATTTGTTGTTTATACGTGACATATTCACTATCAACAAATTACAGCCAAATATCACAAATTGCAGCTATGTATCACGTATAAACAACAAATGTGCAGTACAAACAAATTACATTCCTATTTAACCTTGAATAACTAAGTTACAATCTCAACCCATCATCTCATTTCCTTCGTTGAACCAATCTACAGCAATGTGCAGTACAAACAATGAACTCAAAACTCAAATTTAAAGCAAACAAATTTAAAATAAACAAAAATCATCTTTGTCTCGCTGCTAGATGCAATGGCGTCGCCCCATTGTTATTGGTAACATTTACAAATCTAGAAAATCCCCTGTAATTCAACAACAATAGCCACCTTTAAGCTTATGGATTTATAATCTAAAACCATATTATTCTGTTGAGACTCTATCAAAAATATCACATAATACTTAAACTACAGCATATATAACTGGTAACGAGAATATATCACACATAATGTAAAAATATCACATAATAGCAACATATGTCATATAGAATACCAAAATGTCACATAACAATAACATTTGTCACACATAATACCAAAATGTCACATAACAGCAGCATATGTCACACAGAATACCCAAAAATCACATAACAGCAACATAAGTCACATAAAATACCAAAATATCACATAACAACAGAATTTGACATATGTTGTGTGACATATGCTGCTATTATGTGATATTTTGGTATTGTTATGACATATGCTGTTGTTATGTGATATTTTGGTATTCTATGTGACATATATTGCTGTTATGTGATATATTCTCGTTACCAGAATTTGACATATGCTGCTTCTGTGTGATATATTCTCGTTACCAGTTACATGATAAAATGTGCATTTGTAATTTCTTGGTGATCTTTTTTCTTTGGCATATCAAATGGAATCTGAAAGTAAAGTTCTTACAGGTATCACATATAATACCAACAAGTCACACGAACAGGTAATATGTCACATTTAAGTAGTAAATGTCACAACAAAATGTCAAAAGTAACGTGTAACAGACAACAGTCACAAAAGAGTTTGAATTCTGTCAGGAAACATTAATCTTGGATAGGTTCAGTACACATGGCTCGGTTATATCCTTTAGCGTGACATCATATCGCAAATAGGAAGTGTTCTCGCCACACGAATCTAATTGTTGAAAGATTCCGCAACATTGAAAGCGATATGACCATAAAATTCACTATCATAAATTACAGTCATGTGTCACATATAAACAACAAATATCACAAGCAACAACAAAATATCACATACAATAGATATAAGTCACATCTAATAGAGTCATTCCACATGAGACGAGTGAATGTCACACATGAGACGAATAAATATCACACAGATACAAACAACAAATACGTCGAAAAATCCACATCACTCTCTCTCATAGGCATTTTCCCAAACATCACATATTCAAGAGAGCCCATTCAACCAACAAACACAACAAACAAGAGGAACCTTGTTTAACATTTAAAAAAAACCTTGATCACAACTATATTACATATCTTATGCATAGTTCAAGCAGAAACATCACTAACAAACTGAACATTACAACATCTCTTCTCGACCCTCTTCTCGAAGAATTTCCCGACCCTCTTCTCATCACCGACGCCTTCTGGTAATCCCTGACCCTCTTCTCGAAGAAATTCGTCTTCCCCTGCAACGAAATCAACTCCATCCAATCAAACGGGTTCGAAGCTCCATACAACTTTCCAATCCCCAAAGCCCCCAACAAGCGACCTTCGCATATGATTTGAGCAACAAGTCCTGCCCGCAACATCTCAGACTCCCATTGCAAGGCTTCAATATTTATTGTCTCCCTTCCCTCTAGGATCACCTTGATGAAAAAATATGCATGTATGCCACAATCATATCTGTAAAAATATGACATGACACTTAAACTGCAGCATATGTAGCTGGTAACGAGAATATATCACACAGAATGTAAAAATATCACATAACAGCAGCATATATCACACAGAATACCAAAATATCACATAACAACAACATATGTCACACAGAATACCAAAAATATCACATAACAGCAGCATATGTCACACAGAATACCAAAATATCACATAACAGCAATATATGTCACACAGAATACCAAAATGTTACATAACAGTAACATATGTCACACATAATACTAAAATATCACATAACAGCAGCATAAGTCAGATGGAATACCAAAATATCACATAACAGCAGAATATATCACCCAAAATGTCACTATGTCACATGAAACCAACTTATGTGACATAATTGAAAAGTGTTTTTTACATCATTATGACTTACTTTAAAGATCCATACCATCAATAAAGAACAGTTATGCATAAATATGATTTTATAGTCATCATAGCCAACAAATGTCCGCTTCTAACTTTATTTATGATTTGTGTATCTATAGACACATCCAAGGTTTGAAAGTCGATATTGACCATGGTGTCTCTTTGCATTTATAAGCACAAGTATAAACGATATGGCGGCCACACCTAGAAAGAGTATGAGCTTATTCTATCATTGATTTCGTTTTTCTCTTCCTAGTATAAAAATATCATGTTAATATTTGGTGCTACAAATCTCAAAATTTCCCCTAAATTAGCTATTATTAGTATTTGTCAGGTGTATCGACCACTTTATTATAGACCAGATTAGCATGCTTAGAATCATTGAACTAATTTGCACCAAAGCACTTCCTCTTAAAAATAATCAGCGGAGAATAAATTATCATCATCGTTAAACCCCTATTGTCCACTTAAAAGGGGGTTAAAAAAACAAAATCATCACCTTTGTTTTGAAATCCACAGCTCGGGCCTCAGCCTTGAAACTCGAAGCAGCAATCTCCTTGAACCCACGCTTCAAAGAAACCGACGAATCAACCCAAACTCCATTAGCCACGCTGATCTTAGGCCCACCGCTGGCCGATCCATCAGAGAGAACAAGGTCAACGATCTGAGACGAGAGAGCATTGAGATCGCCGAAGGATTTCGATCGAAGAATCAACAGAATCGAAGAATCGACAGGACTTCGAGAGGAAGCAACAACGACGAGGGGATGCTCTCTTTCTCCTCCGTCCCGACCTAACCAAAATCCAACGGGGTCCTCACCGTCGCTACCGTCGGCGACGACGCCGATTTTGACCATTCGGATCTCGAGGCATCGATTCATTGGGAAGAAGGGGGAGGGGGGAGGGGAGGGGAGGTGGCGGACGGAGCCGAGGAGGGCGTCGGGGAGGAGGGGGGATGCGAATGAGGAGGGAGGAGGAGGGGAGGTGAGGAAATGGACTGAGTTTTAATTGGGAAGAAGGGTAATTTGGGAAGTGATTTTCTTGGGCAGTGGGTTTGGGGGTTGGTTGCACATATTTTTTAATTTTAGTGTTTGGGGGTTATGGTTTTTAGGCTGGGTGTGAGGATGCTTGGCCCAACTATTTTTGGCTCCTCAAAGCAATTTTCCCAAAAAAGAATGCAAGGTTTTCTATTTTCAATATTTGAGACCAAAAATAGATAGCAATGTCTTTCTTGTCCTTTTCTCATTATGTAATTTTTTCCAAACGAAAGTTTGGTTGTCACTTTCTTCTAATATTTCGTATTGTACACTTGTCAAACTCTTCATTGATACTCGAGGATTTATTAGAGCATTATTTAATTTACTCCATCTGAAACCATTGGTTTTCTTCGATGAATTTCAATTTCTCCGATGTTAATTAATTGTTCCCTCTTTGATCGAAGATTAGCCTTTTCATTACGTGTTCAAGTTGAAGATTTCTTCTAGGCACTCCGGAATGAGTCATGCTGTTTGCGTGACAAGACAACTTCACCACAAGCATCAAATGATTTTGACTTATATTTTGAACGGGATTACTATCAAGTATATTAGTTAAAGGATTTAAGCAAATGATTTTGACTTATATTTTGAACGGGATTACTATCAAGTATATTAGTTAAAGGATTTAAGCAATTTAATGGAATGTAAGATTTTCCTATGTTTGAATAAAGCACATGTGATGGTTGACGCTGTGGGTGATGTAGTATAAGAACAAGTCATTTCTCCGACACTCCAAATATAGTTTTGCTCGAGTAGTTTAAATTATCTTTCATATTTCCAAATATTATAATTTTCTTTACAAATTAAAATCATCTGGAATATTTGTGAGGGATTGTTAGAATATAAAACTATAACTCTCAATTCTCGTCATAACTTTGGAGTTTTTGTATAGTGACAGGATTATTTAAAATGGTATTAGACTTATCCAGCACTACTAAAAAACAGGCTAAAGGTGACAGGGCATTAGCGACAGACGAAAACATTTGCAATGGGGTGACTGCAGTTGCCTATACCTCGTCGCCAATGTTATCATTGGCGATGGGGTACAAGAACTTCATGTCACTATTAGTGGCCCCACGGTTCAAAAGAAAAAGATCATTTAAATACCCAGCCGCTCAAATCTTCTCTCTTCTCTCTGCTGCCACTGCTCAAAACTTTTGCCTCACTACTTACCCCCTCGTTGCTCAACGGTGAGACACTCACCGCATCAATGCTCGGCGCTAGCCTCCACCTCCTCATCATTCTCTGCTTCTCAACATCACTCAAGCCCAGATAGAAGAATCTGCTCAACGCATCACTCAATCCATCCAGCATTAGTTTGCGGCATTCACCAATGAACTTCTCAACCGAATTCATCCTCAACAACCTTCCTCATTGTTGGCTCCTCCATATTCACCAAGCCAACACTCGGCCGCTCATCCACCACTAGAAAGGTAGGCGTTGGTCCCCCCAACACCCGCATACGCTATATTAGCTGGTCATCATAGGGACTATGTTGTGTACGTGTCTCCTTAGCCTCTCTAGCAAGCTCGCTTTGCGCATCATCATCGACATTATCCGCAATTTGTGGAGGCCACAGGGGAGAGCCCTAGTCCTAGTCATGATGGACGAGAACACACCACTGGAGGATTATTGTTAGGCCCTAGGCATCATCATGCTGCTCCGGGTCTGTCAACCATGAATGTGGCATCTGGCTACGATTGGTCTTTCCAACCAATTATTGATGCCACTAGGGGGATCACCCCCTCATCAATGAAATCATGAAGGCATCTTGTGAGAAATTTAAAATGCCGCAGGTGGAGTAGTACAAGGGAGAAGGAGATACAGCTAAGCATGTCCAAAACTACTATGGCATGATGACCATGTTACAAGCATCGGAGGCAATCATTTCTAGGTGCTTTCCCATCACTTTGATAGGAATCGCCTAACTTTGGTGGAACTCCCTAGCGAAGAAGTCCATCAGTACCTTTGAATAACTCAGCCAGAAGTTCACACTAAGCAGAAGTTGCCCCCCCCCCCCCTATGTATTAATACAAATGAGGCAAGAGCCTGGAGAGAGTCTGAGAGACTAAATGAAGAGGTTTCAGGCCAAGAGGTTGGAAGTTAATGACCTGGGGGGTGTGGTCGCCATGTCTGCCATTGTAGCTGGCCTACAGGACAACGAGCTGTCTGACTCACTTGCCAAAAAATAAGTCACCAACTATGAGCAACCGATGGCCAAGGCATATGGATACATGGATATGGAAGACGCTTGGGCCTATAAGAAGGTAAGCTAGGGGGCGGAAGCGGCCACAACAGCAACAGCAGTAGCAACAATAGCACTAGGAGCAGCAATAGCAACACCAACGTTTAGGTCCGTAGGAGAGGCCAAAACCCTACCGAGAAAAGGCACAGTATGGGATTCCTCTATAATTAACCCAAATCAAACTGGGTCGACAGGAGGGATCGAGAAAGAAGGAGCCTTTCCAGAAGCTGGTCCTCACAGCCCTCAACACATCTCTCACGGATAGCCTCCACTTGGTTCTGAAAGAGGGGCATCTCAACTCTGCTCCTCCTTGCATGAAGTTGAATCCTCAGTCTCGAGACACCAAACAATACTGTCGGTGTGATCGAGATCACAGGCATCTTACCAATGATTACCTAGTCTTTCAGAGAGATATTGAGGATTTTATACAAAGAGGATATTTGAAGTGGCTAGTCTCCTAGCAAGACAGGAGAGGGCCTACTTTAGGGGAAGCTAGTAGGAGGTCCTGTTCTAGGTCACCTTACCCCAACCGCCACCTGATGTTCGTTCAGCTGAACCTAGCAATAGAGGGATCATTATAACTATTAGTGGAAGACCCATTATTGGATGACAATGCAACAGTGCTTATAAAAATATGCTAGGTGAACATTGCAAGTCAATTTCTGTGACAAGAAGCCGAGAACCGATCAACCCATCTCCTTCATCGACTCGGATTTGCGAGGTGTTGAGACACCTCACGACGACCCCATAATCATCTTGCTCGAAATTAATAGCTTTCAGGTTAAAAGGATTTTGATCTATATAGGAAGTTCTACGAACATCCTGTTCATTGATGCCTTCAACCAGATGGGTATCAATAATTCAAAACTATAACCCTGTCGGGGTCCGCTTATTAGATTCTCGGGGTGTCACGCCCCATTTCCCAAAATACCCAGGAATCGGAACGTGAACAAGCCCGCGACGTATTAGATTGAGAAGAAATATACACTGCCATTTTTTTCTTTTCTTTCCTTCTTAATCTAATACGCTAAGTGTCTAGAAATAAATACATTACGAAGTCACAGGTCCCCGATCACACATAGCAAGAATATAAAGACAACCCAGAATAAAAATAGACATATCATCAATGATAAATCATCCCAGACATAAAATATGGGTCAAACGTACCCTTATTACAACAACAGTTCAACTAGGAATAAGAAATACATAGTCCATAATAAAAGGAAATAAAATAACTAAATCTATCATCAAACTAAAGAAAAGTGCGGTAAAATAGTTTTAATATCCAACTACTACTACAGGAGAAAAATCACTATGCTTCAGTTGGTCTTCTACTCCGTCTACAAGGCACTCCTACTGCAAATCCTCTGGCTCCTGTACTATCCCGTACTGAGGCTGTTCATCTCCTAAATCTGACGTACACCCAGAAAATAGGAGTACGTCAGCGTGTGAAACACACGGCAAGATCCCCCAAGGCAGGAACAAATACAATAACAATAACGATAATATATGCGTAGTCAATGCTATAACAGAAATAGAAGTAGAACATGTGATGATAGTAATAACGATAGAGGCATACAACTAGAATACTAATAATCAGAAGAATCCAAAAATCAACCAAGTAACAAGATCATACAGGTAGCGATCAGAAACCATCCAAGCAACAAGATCATACAATAGATAGAATTAATACTTAAAAATCTACAACAAGAGATGTAGTACGTCGAGCGAAATACTCCAAACAAGGAAACCCTCATGTATATACCATATGTCTCAAATTATAGATAATTAAATATTAATCCGATCTATGTATGAAAAGAAGTACAACTGGCCTACATCTCACAAGAATCATGCATAGCCAAGAACCGAGGTCATGTAACTAACTATCCCATTACTCCTCTCAAATAATCAACAATCGCAATATCACTACTCCTCAGGCCCACCCCAGGCCGACACAAGGCGCTGGCGCGAGCCTGGAAAATAATCAATACTCTCGATATTACTGCACCTCAGACCCACCCCAGGCCGACACAAGGCGTTGGCGCGAGCCTGGATAATAATCAATAATCACATATCACGATACCTCAGACCCACCCCAGGCCGACACAAGGCGCTGGCGCGAGCCTAGAAAATACATCAACAATCTCATCTGATCACCTGAACCAAGGATTCCCTAACTCAACTCTTCTCGCTTTTCTAAGTTGACAATCATAATCCACACTATAACTCGGGTTCACCACCTAAATTTAGTCAACACACTCACACATATCACTAGGTCTATTCATGACGCACGAGACCACTAAGTCATGAACTACTAAGGTTCTCAACACATCAACAGATCATGAATACAGTATGGCATGTTAAATATGATTAAGCAGGTATATGAAACAGAAATGAGAACTATATTAAACATGAAATGCATAAACAATTACTACAACATGAATACATACAAAAGGACTTCATCACTACTGGAATATCCAAACTCCTCATACAAAATATCCGTACTTACGTATTTTCTAGAATAATGATACGGTAGGAAGGAAACTAGAAACTGATATCGTTTTGCACATGAAATGTCACGCTCTACGGCGATCAGACATACTATGATAAATAAATATTCTTTTTCTCAAAATAAAATTCTTTTAATCATAGCGATTATTCAAAAATACTTTTTACTCAAAATAAATTATTTTCACTAAATATGTTCCTTTAGAAAAATATTACCATCATCATAATAAATACTAAAAAAATACGTTCTTTCTTTTAGACAGTCCGAAATTATTCGTAAATCAAATTTGACCTATCCAATCATCACGATTAATTTTTGTGCTATAGAATATTCACTGAAAATGTAACCGTTAGTTGCACATATGATATTAAATTAGTACGAACTAAACTTTACTTATTCAAAATAATTCATACCGTAAAAATAAATTAAAACAAGATAGTGGCAAGAGGGATCTTGCCTCGTGGTTTTCGTCGAACGGATCGACGAAACTACGGTGGATCGGATCGGACGCGGAGGAGCGTGGCGACGAACTCGGGAAGAGCTCCGGCGAGAGGCAGCGACGTGGCAGCGGTCGGGGCTGACAGCGGCGGTCAAGCGATAGCGAGCTTAGGTCGGTGGGGCTGTTGGAAGCCGTCGAGCTATGGGTGAGGTGAAGGCACTGGTCGTCGGAGGCGATCGGCAGCGGGGTTGGCTGCTGGAGGCCGGAGATGGGGCAGGAGGTTGAGGCGGCGGTGGCTGTGGGGGTGTTTGCTGTCGGAGATTGATTGAGGGCTGCTGGAGGCGGTTGTGGAAGCCGTCGGTCTGGAGAGCCGACAGAGGAGGACTGGAGGGCGTGGAGGGGATCTCGGCCTGGGCAGCGTTGGTGGCAGCTCGACGGAGCGCGAGGGAGGCGG
This sequence comes from Asparagus kiusianus, assembly GCA_022839385.1. Classification (NCBI taxonomy): domain Eukaryota; kingdom Viridiplantae; phylum Streptophyta; class Magnoliopsida; order Asparagales; family Asparagaceae; genus Asparagus; species Asparagus kiusianus. Next base: position 501,762 of record BQKN01067538.1, on the reverse strand, counting down.
AGGCAGAGGCGGTGGAGCTCGTGGAGGGGATCGGGGAGATAGTGTCGGAGGTGGTGATCGGACTGGGTGGAGCGGTGTTGGGCCGACGGGGAAGAGCAGGGGTTGGTCGGGCGGTTCTTAGGGCGGCAGGTCGGAGCTACGGGCTGGGGATGCGGACGCGGGCTAGAGGTAGGGGCGGACGCTCGTGGTGGTGCGGATTGTCGGAGCTAAAGGAGTGGTGGCGGCGATGGGTTCTCTTGAACGAGAGAGAGAAGGAGGAGGAGGAGGAAATGTTGGGGGCAGCGGCTGTTTTGTGAACAGGAAAAGAGAGAGAGAGGAGGTATATAATATATATATGATTGTATTTAGGGTTAGGGTTTAGGTATTTAACTAAAATAATTAAAATAATTAATCACGGATACTTAAAAATTAAACTAATTACGAAATAATTATCTACAATTAAAAGCGTACATGTTGTGCTATTACAACAATTGATACAAAATAGTCGAAATATACACATATTGTATAATTACACGAGAATAATTAATAATAAAAATATATTTACTTATATTTAAAATCAAATAATTATGGGATAATTATATAAACGATAAAACGTATCAGTTATACTAACACAACAGATAATATGTTACAGTAGAAATAATACAACAAATTATACAAATAATACGTAATTAATAATACAACGTATTATATGAAAATATACGTAATAATAATAATAATACCACGTATTATACAAAATGATATGTAATAGTATCGATAACACAACTAATAAATTCCAGCTATATTTACTGTATAAAATTAATTTATAAATATTAATATCATTTAAATAAATATAAAACTTAGATTTTTAAATCATAGAAAATCTAGAAAATCAAGAAAAATACAAATACACTTTTAAAAATCATAATTAAATATTTTAAAATATAAAAAAAATATTTTAACTAGTACAAAAATTTTACGGTCCTTACACGGGGCATTCACTTTTACCAGAAGGTATGATCACTCTTCCCCTAACGATAGGTGACTATCCTCACCAGTTCACTATTCAGACTTAGTTTCTAGTGATGAATCTTAAGTCATCATACAATGTAATTCTAGGAAGAATTGCCCTCAATAATTTACGGGCAGTCCCCTCCACCTACCACCAGATGGTGAAGTTTCTGACTCTTAAGGGTATTGAAATTACCAGAAGCAACTAGAAGGAGGTCAGTTCCTTCTTTGCTCTTGATGAAGGGAAAAGGAGTGTAGGAGATCCTGCCCATAGAGAAGACATGCCTCCAGATGGAAAGAGCTCCATGAGATACCGATTGAGCATTGTGGAGTAAAAAAGGTCAAGATCGGGTCCTGCATCGTCGAACCTCAACGAGGAGCCTTGATTGCATTCCTATTGGTGAACACAGATGTATTTGTCTGGGGACCTGAAGACATGCAAAGGATCCCTTACCCCCCACCCCCTCCCCCCCAATTAATGAGCCATGAACTCTCAGTTGACTACCACACTAAGCCAGTTCAACAAAGAAGAGACATCTCAATATAGAAAGATAGAAAGCAGCTGCAGATGAGGTAGACCAACTCTTTAGAGCTAGTTTCATCAGATAGGTCTAATACCCAGAGTGGCTATCCAATGTGGTGCTAGTAAAGAAGGCTCTTAACAAGTAGAGAATGTGTGTAGCCTTCACCGATCTTAAAAAGGTCTGCCCAAAGGACAACTACCCCCTTCCTATGATCAATCAGCTAGTCGACCAAAGCATGGTTCAAGAACTATTGAGCTTCATGGACGCTTTCTTAGGTTACAACCAGATCCTCATAGAGGAACATGATCAAGATAAACCTCATTCATCATGAACCAGGGTACCAATTGCTACAAAGTGAACCCTTTCGGTCTCAAGGATGTAGGCGCCACCTACCACAGGCTGGTTAAATTTTTAAGCCTCAACTTGGCCACAACATGGAAATATATATGGATGACATCCTGGTGAAGTCAAGGCAATCATCGTCCTACATATCAAATCTTAAAGAGACCTTCTCCATTCTCCAATGCTACAGCATGAAGCTTAATCCAGTTAAGTGCACTTTTGGCATACGGTCACGCAAATTTCTCGGATTCATGATCACTTAGAGAGACATTGAGATCAATCTCGAGGACATAACTGTCATAGAACAACTACCCGAGCCCCACACATTAAAAGAGGTCCATAGGCTGGATGGGAAGATAGTTGCATTGCGCCGCTTTCTCTTAATATCTACTGAGAGGAGCCTCCCCTTCTTCCAAATTTTGAGAGAAGCAAGGAGTTGAAGGAAGGCAAAAGTTAGACCCATGAATATAGCGAAGCTTTTAATGACCTTAAGTAGTAACTCAACACCAAGCCGCTATTAAGCCGACCCAGAGAAGGAAAAATTATATGTCTCTATCTGGCTATATCCCCCGAAGTCGTGAGCTTTGTCGTGGCTCGAGAAGAAGAGGGTATTCAGAAGTCAGTGTACTATGTTAGCCGGATCTTGAAGGCAGTCGAACTCAACTATCCTTTCATTGAGAAAGCTTCCTTCATCCTCATCACTTCGGCTAGGAGACTTTTCCCCTACTTTTAGGCTCACACTATCATTGTACGAATGAGTATACCTCTGAAGAAAGCACTCGACAGCCACACTACTTCATGGAGGATGGTCGTCTAGTCAGTCGAACTCAGTGAGCATGACATACAATTTGAACCAAGATCAACCATCAAAGCTCAAGACCTAGCTGACTTCCTCAATGAATCAACCTCCCTACATGATGAACCATCTGCACCCTAGTCACCAACCCAACCAATGCCTTTGTAATAATCCAATTTTTCTTATACTAATCAATTATATAGGAGGCCCATCTGTTTTTTTTGAATTGAAAAAAAAAACAAAACTATGTAAGGCCCATGAGTGTTTTGAAGGCCCAACTTTATTTTTTTTCCTTTGATTTTTGTTTCTTCTTTCACGTGAAAGAATTTGAGGGAAAGAATCTCCCCACTAAGTCAAATATCTCCCAAAAATCCCTCTCCCTAATTATCTCCCACAAATCACTCACTTTGTCCCCAAATTTTCTTTTTATTATCTCCCACAAATCACTCACTTTGTCCCCTAATTTCTTTTTATTCTCTCCCACAAATCACTCACTTTGTTCCCTAATTACTTTTTCTCCCTCTTTAACCCCCTTCCACAATTTTCTCACGGAAACAAAAAAAAATTTAGAGAGACGGCTCACGGGAATAAGAGAAAGAAGAAGAGGGAAGGAGACGAAATTTGGATTTTTCTTTTGGGGTTCATAGTCTTTTCTTCGACAAATCGGCAAGCATTCTTTTCCTCAAATATTATTACTTTTAGATTATTATTTTTTGATTTTTTTTCATGCAAACATTTTTTTTCACTCGATTATATATATGTTTTTCTATGAATTTTAATATGTGTAAGTTATCAACATGCTGTAAGTATACATGATTTAATTTGAATGGCATCCGTTGTAATTAGTTTGATGGCTTGAGCTGTAAATAAATTGATGGCTTGAGCTGTAAATAAATAAAACTCTATGACTAAATTGTTTGGGTTTCTTGTTACTTCACTCCCCAGTTAACTATAGTACACACATTTTTTTTATATATCTTAGATATGGGTATTCAATCATCACGGATCTACTAAAGAGTTATAATCACAAGGGTATTAGAATACCTTAATGGGTAAATATTGTGTCGCGGTCAAAGGACTTAGAAAGCATAATATTTAGGCGTAAACACAATAGTATCATAAATCCTTATCGGTTGTTAAAATAAACTACTGATACAATTAGCTAGTGGTCTCGTCCATGTATAAGATAGTCATTATTAGTCATGCAGTGTTTCCACCTGGTACAATGTGTTTTTATAAAAGTATATGTCATTTATATTAGTGGCTTCACTTTAGCGCATTTGTCAGAACTCTGTGACTTAGAGCTCTAAGCATTTTTGTTATATTAATAAGCTTTGTCTTAAATGATAATTGTTCACTAGCCGAAAATACTAAATGTAAATAAGGTACAAATGGCATGTCGGTTTCCTATGGTGTGTCTGAAATAACCACTTTTGATGCTTTGTTGCTTAATATTTTAATGATTTGATTGTGATACTCAATAAACCTAGTTTGAATTGACGTGCACTCTATCTAATTAAGCTAATTTTTTATAATTAAGATTAAATAAGATTTGTTTTGTTTGGATAATGGAGATCACATGAAATTTATGATTAGATAAAACTCGGTTAATACATATAGTACTTATCTTGTTGATGTTGTGTTTAACATGCATGACTTTACAGAAAACTATTGCTGGATGCTATGTTTAATCACCTAGTGACTTTTGATAGGGTTGACTGTGCATGAAGACAACTTCCGTCAAGAATTATGATTTATAAACATGTTATCATAGCATGGCTATACCCTCGACATCGATATCCTGATGTGAGGAGTTTTCCCTGATTATTACTATTATTACTATAGCATCGACTAGACGATGCACCCCTTTTGATTAGACATGTTCTGGGTCACGGTTATTTCATAGTTTTACAGAAGTCGTTCCACGGTAACTCTGTGGTTAGTGCATAACATTTCATGCACAGTTACTAAAAATTTAATCGACAACATGGGGTTTATAAAGGGGAATTAGACGGAGAATATAACATGTATATAAACGGGCCTATGCGCATCCTGATATCCTAAGTTATATATATATAGACATGGGGCCAAAGGGCTAATACTTGACTTGAAGCCGTGTTCCCGGGACGGTTTACGGGAAACCAATTTATATACATGAAAATATTCTTCTCTAATTCAAATAACTTTTAAAATAATAATAAATCTGCTTGTGTGTCTGATAATAGACATTGTTTGATCTCTATGGTTTGTAAATTTCTTTTATCACTGTTTATTTATAAGTTATTTTTCCTTTATATGCCATTTACACTTACACGTGCACTATTCCTTCATTTTACATGCTTGTTGGGAGTTTCCTCACTCCCCTGGGGTTTGTATGCCCCAGATTCCGGAACTGTTCTTTCTTCGCAGGACCGAGAGTATTTCGAAGAGCAGGCTCAGCTGCAGTGATCACCGTTCCTTCTATCAGTTCTCCAGTTCAGTTATTTTAGGTAGTTATTTGGTTTAGGTTTTTCTTTATCCCCAGTTGGCTCTCCAGACTATGGTGTATTTTTTTCCTTTCTCTTTAGAGATTTGTGGACTTATCATAGAACTATGGAAATTTTCTGATATTTCTTTATCTATACATTTCTTTTTATTATCTTGGTTACATGCTCTTTGGTATAGTTTTGGCTTTATCTGTATACAGGATGATCTAGAGGCGTGAATGCGACCGTATGGTTGTATTGCCGACCGAGTCACGCTCCGAACTATTACATTTTTGAACCGGGGCGTGACAGCCTTTGACCTCTCAAGCAGTCAAGGCATCTACCTCTCGGACACATAACACCCTTGAGCATGATTGTCTAGAGTTCACCTCCCGGTGGTGATTGAAGGTGGATGGCTCCTCCGGCAAAGCCGACAACGGGTGGGAATGGTCCTACTCAGCCCATATAGATCAACGTACGAACTATCCATCACTTTTGATTTCTTAGCCTCACATAGTAAGGTTGAATATGAAACACTCTTGACGGGTCTTCGAGCCAACTTAGTAGAAAAGGTTGAGCATCTCTACATTTTGGTGACTCCTAATTTGTGGTGCACCAGGTGAATAGAGAATATGTGTCCAAAGACTCGAGAACGGTCCTATATCTGAAAGCGGTCAAGGAGCTAATGACCAACTACGCAGATTTTAAAATCGCCCAAGTCCCCCACGCTATCAACATTCTGGCGGAGGCTTTATCGAAACTCGGGTCGACCAACTCAAGAAGCAAGGTAGGACCCATATACGTGGATACCCTTAAGTATCCAAGCATTATGGAGACCCCTTCATCGATCATGTAGATCGAGACGTCTACAGAACCCTGTAGGATGAATCCAATCATTCAGTATCTAACAGGAGGGACCTCACCGATGAATACCACTGAAGATAGGAGTTTTCAAAGGAATGCTCACCAATATCTCATGCTTGACAATCAGCTTTATCAAATGTCATACTCTAGTAGTAGTGTGGAGCCCTATCTTCGGTGTCTTCGGCCAGCAGAGTCTAGCTATGTCCTTAGAGAGATCTATGAATGGACTTGTAGGAATCATCTAGGGGCCAGAACTCTCGCCCAGAAGGTTATTCGACAAGGATATTATTGACCCACTATCTTAGCCGAGTCCAAGACACTCGTTTCCTCGTGCTAGAAATGCCAATTTTTCTTGAGCATCCTATGAGTGGCAAACACAAAATTGATTTTCTGTTTAAAACTAGGTTGTGCATGTTTTTCGGTCGACCGACACTGTTCATCAGTCAACCGAAAAACTGCTTTACTGTTGTGAAAAAGTTTCTGTCTAGTCGATAGACCTTCATTAGTCGACTGAATAGTATTTTCAATCGACCGACACTATGCATCAGTCGACTGATAAACTACTCTGCAATTGCTAGAAAGTTTCTGCTCAGTCAACCGATCTCCATTAGTCGACTAAATAGTATTTTCGATCAACCGACGGCTTGCGTTAGTCGATTAATAGTTTCCTAGAATTTGCCAACGGTCAGCTCATCAGTCGACTGAACAAGACATCAGTCGACTGACGGTACTGTAACGGCTAGTTTTCTAGACTCATTTGTTTATGGTTTTTAATTGGTTTGAGAGGCTATAAAAAGCCCTCAACTTTTATTTATTTCTTAGGGATGTTTAAGTGAGTTTACACAAATTTGTTTTAAAGTTTTAAGTGTGTTTTGGTTTATACAAAAAGAGTTTACAAGAGGAGGATATCATTTCGGTTTTGAGCATCATTCTTCGAATCTCTATCTTTCTTGTTCTTGGAGAAGTTATCTAAACTCAATTATCTAGCTTGCTTATATTTAAATTGTTATATTTATATTTGATAGATTAATTTGAGTTTGATTTTATTTTTACTCATTGATTTCACACACAACCAATTTGAGCTTAAGTACTTTCACATATTGTATATTTGAGTGGTGAGTGAATCATTGAGAGTGAGCTTCATTTTAGTTCTCAACTTGTTTAGAGAACAAAGCTTGTTATTTTCACTTTATTGTTGAGAACACGTTGTAATACACAAGGACGCTTAGAGGAATGGTTGGGAGAGACCACAGTCAATTCCAAGAGAAGTGACGTTGGTTGTAAAACCTAGGGAGAGGTAGTAAATCCAAGCACTTGAGGAATGCTTGAGGAAGGTGACACGGATAGGCCAACACTTAGAGGAGTATATTATGTATTGACTATTGTGTGAGTTGTAAATATTATAGGTGAGCATTAAAAATCAATTGTGTTGTTGTTTTTGTGATTAGTGGAGAATCTCCTAGAGGGTGAGGAGTGGAGACGTAGGTCGAGGGTGACCAAACTCCATGAACATATTCTTGTATTTGTGTTTGTGTTTGTGTTTGTCTTTGGCACACTCTTATTGTCTCATTGTTTATACCGTCTATTACTCATTGTTTATCCTTGTATATATCACTTCTGTATATCATATTGCTAGAATATAGTTAATAAGTTTTAAATTGGCATCATATTCGAATTAGATTAGTAATTACCTTATTCAACCCCCCCCCTCTAGGGTACTTTCATTTGGTATCAGAGCTTGGTGCTCTTTGATTTGTAGCTTAATCGCCTAGAGTCAAAGATCCTCACTTTGATTTATTGCTAATCTAGTTTTATGATTTTATCTTACTTACATTTTTATATTATGGATATGCATGGTGTACCTAGTTTAGGTTATGCTATTAACATTGCTCCAAAATTAAATGATTTACCTTATGCTAAATGGTGTGTTAGATTTAAACTTTTTGTTAGATCTAAACATTTTAATTTATGGAAAATAATTGATTATGCTTATAAATATGAGATTACATATTTCATATTTATAAATATGAGATTACATATTTCATATTTATTATTGTGTTTTGGTTTAACTATATAGATATGAAACTAATATTCATTAATATATATCCTCATATGTTTCATACTATATTATGTTTAAACATATATTGCATAGAATATGCAATTTTTTGATAATATTGATTTCTTAGTATATGGACTTAACAATAATGATATACATCTTCTATTAAGTCTATATAATCATTTTGTATTGTTTCAAAACATAGTTTCGTCAAAATATCAAAACATGTATGTTTAGTTTTTATGGTTTTGGACTATTTTATAAAATGATAATATTTTACAAATATGAAGTGCAATTCCAAAAATTCTTTTGTAACATGTTCATTTACATGTTTATAAATATTTCCCAAAGTTTTATAATTTTTGGAATTTATTTGCTATTTTTAAAGGCGCTTCAAAGTTGAGTTTTTTCTGTGCATTTCAGGTTTGTGCACGTATAAGTCGACTCATAAGTCAACTTATGAAGTGCAGCCCAGTTGTGTTTTTCTTCTGCTGAGTCGATTCATATAATTCGACTCATAAGTCGACTCATAAGTCGACTTATCAAAGAGCCGTTGCACAGTAACGGCTAGTTTTCTGATTTATTTATTTATGGGTTTTTGGTCTTTTCCTTGGGGTTTTTGCTGAAGTTTTGAGTGGGTATAAATACCCCATTGCCTTCAGCTCTTCTCTAAGCTAATGAGATGTTTTAACAAAGTTTTAACAAGGGTTTAAAGTTTGGTTTAAGTTTGTTTAAAAAGCTTTTAAGCAATTGAGGGTTTGAGTTTGTGAATTCAATTCCATAAGAGCTTGAGGAGATCATCTATTGGAGTTTGAGCAATCAACTATTCTTCCTCCATCTCTTGTCATCTATTGAGAAGTTTTCTAAACTCTTTTCTAGCTTTATATTTACTTGTTTGATTATCATCTTATTAAAGCTTGTTTTATATTGAGTTTAGATTTGATTAATCTTATTGTTACACACACCCACTTGAGCTTATTGTATTTGCATTCATAATATATATAGGATTGTGAGAGATAGTAACATTGAGTTGAGCCTAATTGAGTTCTCATATTGTTTAGAGAACAATCATTTATTTGTGCCTAATTGTGAAGTTCACTTTATAATACGCTTGTACACCGAGAGGAGTGTGTGGTGAGCACGTAGTCGATACCGAGAGGAGTGGCGTCGGTGGCCTAGTGAGATGTGATAATTCCGAGCACTTGAGCGAGGCGATACGTGAGGACCAACACTTGAGGTTGTAGCTTGTGTATGTACTTTGTGAGGATTTGTGAGAGTTGTCGGTTTACTTGATAACCGAGTGTGTAGAGTTTTCGGTTAGCTAGAAAACCGAGTGTGTGGAGAAGTTCCGGCTTCCAAACCAGGTTGTATAGTGGATTCTCCCCGGGAGTGGGGAGCGGGGACGTAGGACGGAAGGTCCGAACCTCGTGAACATATTGTGTGTTTGAGTTTGCATTGGCGCACCTATTCTTATGTTCATATCTTATATCGTCATTGCCTATTGCTTGTTGTTTATCTTTTCCACTATCTTGTTTAGTTTGTTTCTCCCTTGTGATAGTTTATATATCCTTGCATATACCATATAGATATCCCATTGCTAGGATATATCATCTTGTGTATATTGCTTATTCTTGCTTATAATTAGTTGTATATCATACTTGCAAGAATATAGTTGTTAATAAGTTTTAATTGGCATATAATTGTAGATGGTAAAAATTATCGTTGCGGACTGGCGCACGAATTCGCCCACGAGTCGGAACCACCCACTTGGGTGAAGGATGGATCGCAGCCACGAGATGGGCTCGCTGATGCACGGGCCCCACATTTGCCCTCACGTGCCAAGTCACGTAGACTCGCCGGTAAGGTGAATTCGCCATCATAAGCTAAATCCGCCTGCATGGGTCTAAATTCGCCCACGCGAGTCGAGAGCCGGGTTCTTGGGGACAAACCTTCCCTACATCCCGCGATGTGAGGGGAGAGAGCATAGTGCTCCAGGCCCGTCAGATGGCCGCCCACGATTCAAGTGAGCGGACACGCACCAGAGCAGCCTGCATGCTCATAAATGCGGTTCACGTCACCCGTCAGAGTCAAGAGCTGAATCCGCCGGTATTCGACAAGCTGTCCAAACCCACTCGAGTACTGGGCATCCATTCTCCCGCTTCTATTGAGGCGTAGGGAGGGGGCACAGTGCTCCAGGCCCGTCAGATGGCCGTCCACAGTACAAGTGAACGGACAGGCGTCAAAGCAGCCTGCACCCTCATAAATGTAACTTACCTCACTTGTCCAAGCGAAGGGTGTGAGCCGCCGGTGCTCGATGAGTTAGCCAGATCCACTCGAATATCTAGCAGCCGCTGTCACAAATACGAGGAGGGGCTTTCCCACTCCTGCGTGACGTGATGTAAAACACGGCTCCTCGAATGACCGCTCATGGTACAGGTGAACAGCAGGATACCTCTGAACAATGTACGGTCACATCCCATAATTTAGGGAGCAGCCAAGCTGTCTCCCTTATATTTAAGAGCCTCTTCCAGCAACCTTTAAAGGAGGAGGTCGAAAACTTTGGAGGAGGAGGGACGATAAGCTCTCTGCATAATTCTTGCACTGTAGCACCATCTCCTAGTTCTGAGCCCCGATCGCCAACGAAGTAGAAGATTCGAACTCCATCGACCCGAGCTTCTACTGAGTACTGAAGCTCTCCAGCAACCTCGGTCAAACCATCCAAGGGAAGCAGACTCGGCACGAGCACCGAGCGAAGCATCCTGTAACTACCTAAAGTCCCCACGTTAAACAAGGAGGGCATTCCCTCTGCTTCTATTGTAATTCCAATTGATTAGTTTGTAATAAGCCATTCTTATCAATACAAACAAAATCCCCTGTTTTCGGGAAAATCAAAAATTTACGTCTACAATAATCGAATTAGATTAGCATAAGATCCTAATCACCCCCCCCCCTCCCCCTCTAGGGTCTAACACAAGTGATCACATAGTTAGTTGTATCCATGGTTGGATGGGGCTGTTGAGTATTGATCATGGGCCACTTTCTTCCATGACTATATGTCTGGTTCTTTGAGTTCAGTGGTTGAAGCCTGCACAAGTAGAAACTCATGAAAGGGTGGGGCTTGGTTCCCCCGTGGTTTCTATAACAATCAAGTTAGCTGGTAAACTTGAGTGGAGAAAAATAAAGAACTATGAGAATTCTTGTGTGTGCAGTAGGTGACAAAGTTTTTTAAGAGGGGTCCTCTATAAGAAGAAAATGAAAAGATGAAGGAAAGAATGGGGGGAAAAAACGTGCCAAAACATGACATTAGAAGCCAATTAAACAATTCGAGGAAAACAAATAAAAGTAAACGTAAGAAAAATGATGCATGACATTTCTAAATGTTTGGCATGTAGCGTAGTCGTTTCATTGGATTATGGAAGCTTCTCTTCTAGAAAGCATTTCAAGTCCATGTCTTTGAAATTTTTTTGCATGCATTCCTATCCCTGTATATTTTACGTCTTACTCATGAATGATTTTTGTTTTGTATAAAGTAATACAATACAACACAACACCTACTCTTAAACCCCGGATTTACACATTTACGTGTCCTAAGAAACCTTCTCAAGTATACTAATTAATGTTGACTAATTCACATTGAGTGAAGATATAACTTTCTCGAAGAAAGTTCTACCCAAATTAATTCTACTAAAACTTTTTGAACTATTAGAAAATGTCACAAATAATATTGGTGAATAGAGTAATAAGGTTGAATGATAATAAACGTAGACTTGTGATGAAAATTTTGAATGAAGAACATTAACTTGTACTATAAACTATTATAATTGTTCAAGGAACTTGAATAATCTAAATAATCAAAGGTATTTATGTATATTTAGTATATTACCCTTATAAAATTACTAAAGAATAAAATTATAACACTGAATCTTGCTTACAATTATGAAGTTGTGGTGTAATGACATGAACTTTGACATGGTACCAACATGATCCAAGTTCAAAACCAACTGACGATTACTTTATAGTGGATTTAAAAGTTTTAGCCCATAAAAAAACAACTCAATATGCCGAAACATATTAGAAAATAAAATTATGATCCTCACGGAAGTTTGAAATTTTCCATTTTTTTGGGTGCAGTGGTGACAAGGTTCATTGACAATAATAAAATTAGTAAGGTGTCCTCAAATCTCTGATTCGTGTCATATTCATGGGCTATCAAGAAGATTGACATCACGAAATTATTCCTAGTTAGTTAAACTTTAACAAGATGATTCCATCAGCATAACAAATTAAAAGGAAAGACAACGTGAACCATGGAAAACTAAGCTTGAAGCCTAAGGAAGGCTCCTTTCAACAGAAGCCTTAGCATTTCAAATGAAGTCATTAAAATACTTATAACTTGGTCAAAATTCCTATATTTTATTGTGACCACTGTAGTTCCCAACATCCCCCCACTGCAATAAATAAATCCCCCCCAAGAGCCAACTACCAACCGCATTCATCACCTTTCAGTATTCCTTCACACTCTCTAATCTGTTTCCCACCTTCTCCCCAATCCCCGTGAAGCGAAGACATAAGAAGAAGAAAGAGATGAGGATGGATTGGAGCAAATATGTGTTTATTTTTGTGGTTGTATCTCCTTTGCTTCCGCCGAGAGCAGTTGGAGATTTGTACACTCCTCTGAGCCCTATGCTATCTCCTCTTCTGAGTACTGCTCTTATCTCTTGGTTTAATTAATTCTCTTATTAATTAGTGTGTTCTGATAATTTCATGACAGGGTCAATCTTGTACTATTTTAGACTGACCCTTAATTAATACTCGGATCGTAGAGAATTAATTATTATAAGCTTAATTTGCTCAAAGAATTGTTCATATTCTCAAAATGATAAAGTTGTCTGCTCTTTTTCCTCCCTTTTCATTTCAAGAAAAGTTTGTCCCTTTCTTTGCTTTTTTGTGATCTCTGTGGGGAGAGCTTTCAGAGCCTTTTGCGACTTCTTTCTCAGGTGGATCAAAGGCTCTTCTAATAGAGCCTCCTCATTGAAATGGATGCTAGCTTCAAATTAAAACTAGTTCTAGGATTTTGTAGTTTTGACTAAGATTACTTAAAAAGTTTTATCTCTTGAATTAAAGCTCTCCTCCTAGACGTGTGGTTTGTTTTTGTGAGAATATTCCAAGTGGAGTTTGTCCTGTTTAGTCACATGGATCCTCTCTAATTTCTAGCCGGCTGACATGCTCCCACCTTTAGTTTGGAATCTCTCACTGTTTTTAGGCTAAATAGAAATTAAATATCTTATAGGTTACATAACATTGCACTTATATATATACTATCTTTTTTGGCATTTAACTACCCTAATTTTCCAAAGTAGCACGTTACTACCTTCTGTTAAACAATCATTGGAATAGACACGGTAAAAATTGGCCAATTACACCCCTAAAGTTGCTTGAATGGACTGAGAGCCTTATCTTATTTGTATGTTGAATTTGAGATGAGAGGGATTAATTTCTTAGATCGTTCGAACAACTTTAAGGGTGCAATTGAGGAATTTTTAATATGTGAAAGCCGTAGGAGAATACTCGGGAGCATATCCCGATTCTTGACTAACAGATCGAAGAAGGCAGTAACATGCTTCGTTAAAAAAGAATACAGTACTCAAAATGCCGCGATAAGATAGGGTATATAAGTACAAAGTCATGTAAGCTATATAAGGCCTTTAAGTCGAATGTTTATTTTATTTTTCAACTTAATTAATTTATGGCTACGTTTTTGATTTGGTCTTGCTTATAGATGGTGTATGTAACGTTGTGGAGTGTGGAAAGGGGAAATGCCAGGCATCTTCAAACCACACTTTTGGGTTTGCTTGCCAGTGCAACCCGGGATGGACCCAGTTCCACGTAGGTGACAGTTTTCGGTTCCTTCCTTGCGTCGTCCCAAAGTGTAAGTTTGTCTCACTCGTTATGGAATTTGATATGAGTTGGACTAGCATAGCCAGTCTCACCATTAGTCTGTCTCTTAAATGAGTTGATGCTTCATACTGTTTTTTTTACCAAAGCTTCCAATGGGGTATGAATTAAGTAACAACTCTTTTACTAAATAAGCCACTGAGAGAGAGAATAATAGCGATGTTGATCTTCCATTCACATCAGAACAAATGGATCTCACCAATCATATTACTTAATCACTCATTTTCTTAAATAAGGTCATAAATATTAATATACTCACATGCGTATGCATTAAAATGCATGATTCAAAATATAGGCTGAAATAAACGGGATAGATTTCTCAAAATAAATTATAATTTTGCATAATACTTATTTGAATCTTATAATTGTTTTAGCCATCCTATTCTTAAATGCTTAAATATAACACTAGAACAGAATAAGTTAGGTATATGTTGCATTCGAAGGTTTGGCCCTTGGTTGGATACATGTGTTTCGTTGTAATAGAATTTGGTTCCGATTAGAATATCAATATAAGCTAGGTTCATATGTTAAACATCAAAAAGAATAGATGTAATCATCAGCTAAAGTGAGTGAAACAATGGTTGATGTATATTTTGGACAAACCTTGATATAATGTATTGAGTCATATTTACATCACTGGACAATCATCGATGAAAGTGAGTGAATAACTTGTCCATGTCAATTTGCAAGAAACCTTGATTAGTTGAATTTATGTCAAATTTACATAACTGGACAAAGAGTCAAAATTTACAATCTTCTAATGTTTTCTTCGAGGTTTTGTACATTGGTATCTTGAAATTGATCAAATAATCTCTCTTTTATCTGAAAGGTGGAAATAATATGTGTACGCTCTTTTCAGGGAAAGAAACTTTTTTAATTAGTGTACCCTTCTTTTAATTTTCAATTGCAATTTATTTATTGATAGCATTTCTACTAATGACAATTCGAGAAAAGAATTTAAACTTAATTTAAAAAGTGAACAGAGGAAATAGTTACTGTTTGTATCCTCAATTTTGAGTTTCTACTGTTACTGTCTTTTTGCCATTTAATATGTTCAATTTTAGTAATGATGTTTCTTACCGAACACAAATCTAAATTTTCATCTTTCTGTATAAAACTCTTAACTAATGCTCTTCAAACTTCCCTGAATTTATTTTCAGGTAGCATCAACTACTCTTGCACCAACAATTCGGTGGCACCCGCACCAGCTCCTGTTCCACCACCTCCTGACAATCTCTCCATCTTTGATCGTAATTATCTTCTCTTTCCAACTTCAATATCTTTGAATAAATTCATGTGTGTGTGTGTGTCTATATTTGTGTGTACACATACATGCATCTATATTAATATGTATATACATATATAATATAGAGAAAACACTTCTTTAAACTTAAATGGACTGGGACTCTGTCCGTCATATTTTAATCCCTAAAATTTGCTTTGAGATGTGTGTTGATGTGAGAAACATTAAGGCTACATTTTCTCAAGACTCAACACACATCTCAAAGCAAATAAAAGGGATAATTAACATTGATGGACAGAGCCCTCAGTCTCAGTCCCCTTAATTAAGTTTGTGGTAGTTTCATACTCCCTGTACATGTGTCCGCATACATACGTGTGTGTCTATATATCACACAAATTATGTCTAATTGTTTATTACTCTCTTTATTCTTCGAAAAAGCATGTATGTGGTCCTATTGTGGTGGAGGCAAGTGCTTGAACACTGCGACCTATGAGCACAAATGTGAATGCGATGAAGGCTACAGCAATCTCTTCAACACCTCAACTTTCCCTTGTTATAAAGATTGTAAGGCATCTATTATCATCTTTGATAAGGCATTTTATTACCATCTTTAAAAAAAACACTAAATAGATCTATTAACTGAATTGTCTACTTGGCTCGGGTTGCAGGTTCTTTTGGTGCAGGTTGTGCAAATCTTGGCATCAATGTATCAAATTTGACAAAATCTGCGTCTCCATCCAGTCTACCTGCAGATAATAGTACTTCAGCTGCTAGAGGTGAGGAGAGAAATAGATTGAGTTTAACCTACATATATAACAAAGTAAGGGTAAATTCTTTTTGGGTTTTGCAAAACCACCTTAAACTTTTAAATCAGAGAAAACCCCTTCAGAATTATAATAAACCCTATAAACTAGTTGAAGATCTCATAAACAATGTCAATAAGTAGAGTGATAAGTCTGATTTATGAAAAATCTCGTGAGGCAAAATTTGAATGAAGAGAAGTACAAGAAATATGTCATATTTTGAGAGTTTTTACTCTACGTCAACATTAATGTTGTTGTTAAGAGGGTCTAATATAATTTTAAATTTCCATAGGGTCTTCTCTAATTTATAAAGGTCTGGAGAGTTTTGTGCAAAACCTGCAGTTGTTAATGTGGTTTTTAGTGAAATTTACCCATGAAATAAAGCAGTTAACATTACACCTGTTCTTATTGCTTGGGCTAATTTAACATTTATTTTTTTGTGTAATTTTTTCCAGATCTATCTTCTCCAAACAACTCGATACTTTTGTCTATCTTCTTTATCTCACTTGCGTTGGCTCGATTGATATAGACAGCACATACAGCGCTCTGAGGCTGATACTATGATTGTTATTAATATAGATTTTTAAGCTCTTCTTGAGATTAGCCATACCTCATGTTAGATGATATTGTTCCTTCTCGTTTGAGATTTTGTGCAGTTAGCTGTTAGAATAGTTGCATACTTGTTTTGATTGGCTTTGTACTCCAATCCATTGCATGGACTGATTGATGAATGAGGATTTGGATAAAATAAATAAAACATTCTTATACAGAGTTTCAGAGTTATTTTTTTAATCAAGATAGTGTATGTTCCTCTACTTTTAATGCTGAATTGAGTAATCAGAAAATTGTTGGAGGAGGTTTTTTTTTTTTGTGGGGATAATTTGGGCCAGCCCAATGTGATTAACTATGAAGGGATGACATTCCCGTGTAACAAGTACGGGGGCCAAAAAAAGGCTACCCAAGTTGGGTGGCACGAAAAGGAGATTAAACCGAAGAAAACATTTACAGGCTCTCTATAAAAAATCATGTAGTAGGAAGGAAAAAGGTCCGTTGATCAAAATAAAATGATTTTGTTCAAAGTTTTTTGTAAAGTTTCCGAAGTTGGACATCAATATGGGAGTCTTCAACTAGATACAATAGTAGAAACGCAGTATAGAGAAAAGTACACCAAGATTTACTAGGTTCGGTAAACTTGCCTACGTCTTCGGGAGCCACACAATTAATTTCGTATTAATCAAAGAAATTACAATAAAAGAGCAGATCTCAAACTTAAGATCTTTCAATAAATACAATTTAATACTATAGCTACACTATTGATTCCCCCTCTTTAATTCCCCCTCAAAATAACCTATTGAGAGCTGAAAAAAGATCCCCACTTTAATTCTCAAACCCTCTTCTCTTTTCTCCTCTTAAAATCTCCCAAATCTTTTTGTGTGTCGGAGGAAAAAGGCCAGGAGAGAAGAAAGAGGATTACCGCCGCCTGGGGAGAAATCGCGAAGGAGCCAAAGGAGAAGCCACGGGGGCTAGGGCACATGGTTTCCCTTTTATAGGGAAACCCTAGCTGAGCTGTCGACAGCCTGGATCCCACGTTCGAGCTCGCCTGCAGACCACCCTCACATGCTCTACATTCGAGCTCCCTGATGTCGACCACGAGCTCACTTGCAAACCCCGCTCGAGCTCGCCAACTGTTCGACCACGAGCTTGCCTGAGCTTCGACCACGAGCTCGCCTGAAGGAGCTTCTCGCCTGTAGCCAACTGCCTCGACCTCGCTTGCAGCCAGCCGCCTCAACCTCGCCTGCATCGAGCTCGCCCGCTCTTCGTCAATGACCTCACCTGATTTCGAGGTTTAGTCTTCACAACCAAATCCAAAAGATACTTAGCTCAATATGTTGAAAAACATGATGATTCATTATGTTAAAACACACACACACATATAAAACACACACACACACACACACACACACACACACACACACACACACACACACACACACACACACACACACACACATATATATATATATATATA